>JALPQD010000047.1:6630000-6730000 GCA_023101885.1 Typhlomys cinereus | reverse complement strand
GGTTACACCTATGTTTGACTTTTTTTTCTGGTAAATATATGGGGAAAACAGGTACAATATGAGATGAATTCAAAAAATAAATAAAAAGGGAACGCTCAGGATGAAGGGCTGGCCCAGTCAGGAACTGCTACTGCGCAAGAATGAGGATCTGAGGTCAGATCTGCAGTCCACACATGAACAGGCAAAGACAGGAAAATCAATGTACTTGCTGGGCAGCCAATCTAACGTATTAGTGAGCTCTACCAAGAGATCTTATTTCAAAAAACAAAGTAGATGGCACCAGAGGAGTTAGACCTCTAGCATCCAGACCAAAAAGCACATATACATATGTATACAGCTATAAAACAACACCCAACCCCACACACATATACAAACAAATAAATGAATGTTAAAAAGGTAAAGGGGGCAAAGGTATCATTTAGAAAAGAAAAAAAAAATTTCTGTTATCCAGAAACAAACATGTCACTATCTACTAGCCAAAAATAAATTGTAAAGCTATATTATATAATTATAAATATGAAATAACAAAAAGGCATTTTGAACAATACTATGAAATCTGAGAATAAAAAGGGAAAATTATAATTATAGTTTGTTTCAAAAAATACCAGATGCCAAGCATTCTGGCACATGCATGGTATCAAGAGGACGAGGCCATAATGTATTACAAACCAGTTAGGACTACATACAAAGACTGTCTCAAAATATGAAAGAAAACTATTAGAATTATGTTTTCTGTTTCTGAGAATAACACATCTGGAACATGATAAGGATGGCAATGAGATGTCAAATACGGGTGTCAGGAAGTTGGTTTATATGACAGTGAGAGTCACAATAATGAATCAGCATGACATTGGTAGACAAAAGAAAAGGACAGGATATAATACAAATAACTGAAAAATAAGCCCATATAACTACATCTGATTTTTGATAATGATGCTAAAAATAGATGATGGACACAACGATAGCCTTCTAATCCAACATTGTTGGGAAACAGAGTACCCACAGATAAAGGAATGAAACTAGGTCCATCTTTCACTCTCTATAAAAGTCAATTCAAAATGAATGAAAAACCTCAAGACCTAAAATTTCAAAACTGTTAGCATAGGTATCAGAAGCACTTCAGGATATAAGCACCTGCAGTGACTTTCCACAGAAGACACCACCAGCTCAGTGAACCAGAGCAAGACTCAATGAAGGACTGCATCATGCTACCAAGCAACAATTCCCTCAGCAAGAAATGCTCTCGTGAGAGAAGAATCTTTGCTGTCCAATAGCCTACAGGGAACAAATATCTGTAATATATAAAGAACTCAAAATTTTATAAATAAAGGGCAAAGTAGGAAAAGCAATCATTAAATAAAAGGGCTAGCCCCACCTCCCACCCCGGGGCTGTAACCAAAGGTGTCCAAGTTAGCACACTACAGAGAAACATGAATAACAGAGGGAAAACAATTGTTTCACATATACAATGGAGTTCTATTTAGCCATGTAAAAAGATAGAATAATGTTGTATACAGGAAAATGGGTGGAAATGGAGATCATCATGTGAAATGAAATAAAATACAGAGACAAATGCATATTTTCTTTCATCTGTGAAATTCTAAAGAAAAGTATGTAAGCCATGAACATAAAAGACAGGCTTTGAGGAAGGTGGACATGTGAGGGGACCGAGGAAGAAAAAAGAGAGAAGTAGTGGTGATAGACACAATCAAATCAGCCACATGCAGATATGGAAGTTAATGAAGCACTTCCATTCATAATAATAATTTCATAAAAATAGAAAACATGATAAAATTTAAATAAAAAAATTCTAATAAAATCTTTGTCCTGCCATATTTGCATGAAATGGGGGAGAGCCAGTAATATTATTTAGATCATGGCAACTGAACACTTTAACAACTTTTATTTAAAGTAAGTATATTTGAAACTATAAAATGTTAGACTTTCATGACTGAGCCAGGTAGGAGTCCAGGCTCACTCTCCTAGAGAATAAGACAACAAGGTCACTGTCACTGCTACGTAAGATAACCTGGCATGAATCTATGCCAGGTTTCAGGAACATACTTCTGCTGAACTCAATTACAAATTGGACTATGATGAAAAAAAATCCAGAGAATATATTCTATTAAAATGAGCCCCCTAATTTAGAACCATAATACACCTTTTGAAGAAACAAAGTATGTATACTAAGTAGCATACCAGTCTCCTAAGCAGCAAGATATGATTCTTAGGAAGTGAATAGGAAAGTTTTACAGAATCCCAATCTTGGAAACATAGATACAACATGCAGACAAGGGGTGGCATCTATTACTTGACAGTGACCTAGGCCACGGACCCCTGCTGGCTAGGTATCTTCTTGCATCACCTTGACCTTCTCTACTCATTTCAGTAACTGATGCCCAGTCTAACAATTCAATTACAATCCAAGGATGGATGCACAACCTGAAAAGCAGGCTTTATACTGATATCATGTACTAGAAAACCTTATTATATACAATTGACAATATTTAACCTATTAATTGACCTTTAACCTATTAAATGTTGATTTTTTACAACCCTAAGAGTAGTATCCATAAGAGCCCAATATCTAGTAACTCTCAAACACTATTTTGAGGCTTTTGAAAAGAAACACAAGATCAGCTGAGACAAAAGACAGATAAAAGCCTTTAAAGAATGCAAGGATAACCACATGACTTGAAATTGAGTACACAATGCCAATGTCAGCTCACTTTGTGCTCTGTAAATGTGAGGGACACACCAGTGCACGCATAGCATCCCTTTGTTCTAAGCTCCCAATGGAACAAGAATGGAGACTGCCTTAGAAAGTCACTGTAGTGAGCATGTCGCTGAGCCCATCCTAGCGCCACAGCAAAATGAAATAAAAAATACAGTCACCTTTGTTCTAAGCTCACAATAGAAAAGAGTGGGGGCTCCCTTAGAAAGTCACTATGGTGAGTGAAATAATGGAATAAATATACATAATGAAATAAAAATAGTTACCCAGGAGTCAAAGTGCAGTCCAACTCAGTGATAACAACTGACAAAAATCACTTCCAAATGGTTGTTTTCCCTGAAAATTCCTAGGGAAAAATTTTGCTTTGGACTTTCATAATCAACCATCAACTCATGGTGAGTACAAAGAGCCTTGCAGCAACAGTCAGCACTGTGTAATGACACTGTACAAAGTTGGTAATTAGGCGTAATTGAAGGCTGCAGTGAACATATAGGCTTTTGTTCTCTTTAGCTCTGGCACTGACTGGGAATTAGGGATAACCGCTTAAGGAGTCTTTTCGTGAGAGTCCAGATGCAGAAGCCACAGTGTTCCAAATAAAATTAAGTGAAATAAGAGAATGGCCCCCAAATTTGAGATTTCAGCTGGTAGGAAATACCTACATTCTTATGAAGTTAAAAACAGCAGACTTTCTAATACCTAACATTCAAAACACTACTACATGACACGGTGTAGGAAAAAAAAATCTTAAAAATACTTTGGCATGTAATAGCAACTGAAACACTCGCACAAGTAATTGTAGCATGAAGTCTCTATATTATTTGATTTTATTTTGTCTAAAATGTGCTAAGAAGCAAAGAAGAGTTCCAAGTCAGATATCATTAAAGATAATCAGAGCACTAAGCTATACATCTGACTTAATAAACTGATGACCTAGATTAGTTCAGAATAATAGAATTAGTGCATCTACAGGATTAAAATTGTTGAGTTTCATTTTTGATATATACAGATGACTAATTATAATCATAATAATCATAAATAAGAACACATCACATAAATGCATTAATAAATACATACATGTACATCTGCCTTTCATTCTCAAATTTCCCATAGGAATATGATGACAAATATATAAAAAGTTCAACATTTCCTGGAATAACAACCAAAAAAATTCATTTTTGAGTCTGACAATATAGACATATGGGCAGCGTTCAAAAATGCCATATTTATAATAAAGATGGTTTTATTTCTAAGACGTTAATCAATTTTGGTCATTATAATAACTACTATGATATAAAACCTCTATTTTAAAGGAAAAAAGAGAAAATAGTAAAATGGTGAAGGAAGTTAGTTCCTTAGTAACACGAATAACAAAAGAGACTGAAAAATACCTAAGAAAGAATGGGGCGGCTGAGCGTGGTGGCATAACCAAACTCCATAGCAAAGCCAAGGCAGAAAAATTTTCAGTTCCATGCCAGCCCTGAGTTACACAAGACACTCTCAGCAAAAGAAAAAAAATTATAATTAATAATTAACTAAAATAAAATAAAAGCTGGGGAAGTAGTTCAGAGGAAAAGACTTACACCTACCATGTGTAAGGACTGTTTCATCCCCAGTACCCCAAAAATTAATGAGAAAGAATTGAATAAGTATATACTCAGGGCAGGAAATCCCACCAGCTCCTGCATGGATCTAGCCCCCCCTCAGAGCTCAGTGGACAGAGGAACTTCTGGCTTCAGAGTTGCAACACAGAAATGTGTGTGACCTGGAAACTGAACATGCAAACACTTGTGGGAATGCAGACAATCGGAGCTCCAGTGCATACTGATCACAGAGCACCTCAAAAATGCCTAAATTGCCTACATCATCTAAGAATATATCTCTGAGCCCTAAGAAAACCTGGGGAAAATGTCTGTGTACCACACGTGCCAGAGTATGAATGAACAACATATGCCTGAATGTGAATGCAAATGTGCTTGAGTGTGAATGTACATGTGTCTGGGTATGAACGCAAGTGCCTGAGTGTGAATGCACATGCATCTGAGTGTGAACGTTCCACATGGGCCAGACTGAACTGCTTGCTAGACCCACTGGACGAGGCTGAAACTCAAGAACAAGCCTGCTTGCTTGGGACGAATCAACGTGATCCCTAGTGATACTTCCATGGGGAGTGATTTTTTCCCAGGGTCTGTTAATCCTCCCTTTCCCACAAAAAGGCAAAGTCATGTAATCAAAGGTTAGTGTTACTACACAACTGTCCAAAGATGAAGACAAAGAAGAACATGGAAGAGAGGGGATAATCGGCACATGCATACAGAGTACCAAGTTATGACAAGGTAATGCGCTCCAGGTTCCAAAATAAACAACCAAGATGAAAGAAAGCCCCATTTTCTTGCACTTTGGCCCAACATAGTTATTTCTTCTGTAAATATTTTTAAAGTCCACAGGAGTGCATAAACATGTTATTTTTTTATAAATTGGATTTTGTGGAGAGTTTGAAAAAAAAAAAAAAAAAGACCACAAACAGAAAGGGCAGAAAGGAAGAAATGAGAGAAAGAGACGAACAGATTGATGATGTAGGGAGACCAGAGGCTTCCATGATTAAGTCCAGAGTGGTGGGAAGAGGGACAAGCCACTGGGACAGTCCCAGAACACACACATGAGAACAAGTCATAGACCTAGGGGAATATAACACTGTTCGCCCTACAGAAATGAACTGCTGAGAAAGTCTCAGGAAAAATGTCCTTCAGTAAAAGAAAGTACACACAATGCAAACGGAGTGGGCAAAAGCCAGTCACACTTGAAGTGGACATTCAGTGAGAGCTGTGTGATAATAGTGTAAAGTCACGGGCTGTAGACAGGATCACTTTATAGGTGCACCAGTGGCACTTCTCACGTCTCTCGGAAAGCAACAAGCTGCGCACAGTGCTGTTCTACACTCTCACTCTTGCACCCTGGAGAAAGCTAACAAACCTTCTCATCACACCATGTGCATCACAACTGCAGTTACAAGAACAGCTACCCTGACAAAGAGGGGCAGCCAGCACAAACTTATGGGTACATTTACTTGAAGGAAAGTTGACAGTGATTCCATTTAACCTGAACAGACACATCGACAAGCCAGGCTCCACATTCTCCCAACAAGTATGTGGACAGAAAGATATAATTGCAGAACCTGCAAACACGTTCCATGTAAAGGATTGAGGTTTTACTCAGGAAATGCACCGTGGAAATGCAGGTGTGAAATAATTGGCTGTGAAATAATTCAATCCAACAACTCATTACTACTTTCTAATATAAATCCTTTATTGATGAACTGGATTTCTGAGTATACTGATCTTTCACAAGTGCTTCTAGTACAAACCGTTCCTGATAGTTCAACATGTGCACACAAAGAGGTGGATCGAATTCTAAGCAAATCACTATGCTGTTCTCCACACTGAGTTTAAAGCCAGTGACTCCAGCACTGCACAAGGCAGGACGTCCACTTTGCGCACAAGACACACTTTCACCTGGCAAGTCACAGGACATGATTGCTATGACTACACAATTGTGATTGCTGTGCAAAAGCTCATCATTCAGCTGGGCAGATGGCTCAGGGCTTAAGCCACTGCCTCAAAAGCAGAAGTTCCTGAATTCAGCTCCCAGACCTCACATAAAAATGCTGGATGGAAATGGCAATAGCCTGAACTTCCAGCCCCTAGAAAGCAGAGACTGGGAAACTCCAAAGCAGCCCACTTATACAATAGAGCAATCCAGGAAGATCTGAACTTCTCTGGGCACACACAGAGCTCTCATATTCACAGGACACATGCGCACACATGCACATGTATGCACGTATATATACACACACACACACACCCCCAAAAAGGCTGATCATTTTGATTACTACGAGCAAATTCAAAGTCAGATGAAGACTTTATGATTCACAAAAGCAAAAAATATTTATTAAAAATTAGATTCTTTTAGAATAAACTTTCAAAATAACTGGAGTTAAGGCAAAATGTGAGTTACACGTAGCTTTGTTTAGTTGATTACATTTGAGCAGAAAATATCTCATAAACATTATAGTGTACTACTTTCATGTAAGTTAACACAAATTTAGGGATAAAACATAAAGATTCTCAGTGAAACCATCACAGTAAGTCTTCATAAGGTCTCAAACACAAAAATATGAAATGATTTATTCTTCATTTAATGAAAGTAAAAGTGGAAATTCATTGGCCCATGAAACTTTGCAAGTATCAGAATTTATTTTTAATAACCGCAAGTTATTTTTGCATGTATCAGTCAAAGCACAAGGCCTAAATACTTACAAACAAAATGAATTATTAATTTAATTGTCACAGCCTATTTAGCTGAATTCTATTACTATTTGCTATAATATGCAATGAATTAGAGAGAGGAATCAAATTCCAAACATGAGAAATAAGCTGATTATACTGTCCTGGAGAAATTAAAATATAGCAAGCTTGCAAAATTATGGTCAAGACATTAATGTTTCAAATAGGTGAGGAAAATGTTTAACTTAATTCAGGAAAGTTATTCCCAAACTGAAGGATCAACAACTCATTTTTCCCCGTTCTTTAAAACCACACAGAGGAGGGAAAGGTTTGGCTTCTCCGTGTACCCTGGGCCACAGAAGGAAGGCTTGGCATTTTCAGCATAACCTGGACCAGGTGTCAGCGTGTCAATTACCCTCTCAGCAGCACAGATGCAAACTAGAATGCACTGTAGCTCCACTACAGGAACTGTGATCAACAATTCTGCACAATAATGATTGACGCTATTAAAAAAAGACACACAGTACTCGCTTCGGCAGCACATACAGTAAAATTGAAATGATACACAAAATATTAGCAGCCTATATACTAAAATTGGAATGATACACAGGAGATTAGTATGCCCTCTGTGTAAAGATGACATACTAATTTGTGAAGCATTCATAGAAGGAAAAAAAAAGACATGCAAACACATCTGAATCAGAATTTTAACAAGAAGAAAAATTTAAGGCTGTATGGTTTGGGTGAATGCTACCCCTGGAATACTGCAAAGTACCAATCCAGAGGATGGTGCTTTCTCAGTTGACAGCTCTACTTGCTGTAACAAATCTGCCCAAGTGTATGGGAGGCATGCCACATCTCACAGCTGAGAAAGTTATTCAACCCTCTGTCACTAGGGATCAAAAATGTCGAAGACCATGTGTCCAAGTATTGGTTGCCATTCTATGACACTCCTGGGAAGTACTAGGAGCTGTAAAAGGTAGGTCACGAAGGAAGAAGTTGGGTCTCTTAAATGGAGACAGAAAGCTGGGCCCCTTTCTGAACTATCAGTTAGCACAGATAACAGCTCCCCACCTTCAGTGGCTAAAGCAGCGGGGCCAAGCTATCACACACTAAGACCTCTAAAACACAGCCAAAGTCAACCTTACTAATTTAAAAGTCAGTTCTCTGGGGTATTGCCCTGGAAATACAAAGGTAATTTTCCTCTCTATCTTGTCTTACATATTTACAACTGGGGTAAAATGGGAGGAAAGTGGTCTGGAAGACAAAGGAAAAGATAAAGAGAAAAAATAAGCAATGAGTCCTTGTCTCAAAGACATGATACAGCACACAGAGGGTGTCTACTAGGCAAAGCTACTTAAAAGATAAATACATTTCTACACAGGGAAGTACACAAATTTTATTTGAATGCTGTAAGCAGAAGCACTTATGATTATGTTGTGTCATGGTGGTCCCAATATTTTTATCAACAGAGGTGCCTAAGAAGATCACAAAATGAATCAGGCACTTATGAAAGCAAAATAACACAGCTACTATAGATGTGTCTCCCATTTTAAAACAATCATGAAACTTTTCTTTGAGAGTTCCCAAAATATCCTCTGAAAATACATGTTTTTATATTTTCAAAAATGATGATTCTATAACATACCTATGCAAAGCATACACTTTGGCTACAATTGTGCAGTGCAATATGACAAACAGAAGTATGGGAAACTGAGAGCTCAGACATACAGAAGACAGATACATATTCCAGCACTTGATACACAGACGTGTAGACCTACAGAGTAATGGGAAGAAATCTAGTACTTCAGCAAAATAGTTGAGGAATTAAATTCCTCATAGACAGACATTGGTGAGAAGAGCAATGCAACTCTCTGATGGGATTTTACATACTGCTGCAGGACCACAGTGGTGGTGGCAGCATTATCACAGACACTGGCAGATTGTCTGTCAACATCTAGATCTTACCTAGGAGGTTCCAAGAGAAGCTGCCATCAGCCCTGCCACTCAGGAAAGTAAGCATGACTACTGTGCTGAACATTAGGTACCTATAGTCTCAGTGGGAGCCAGGGGACCTGCAGCTACACCCAGTTCAACTAACATAGTTGAGACTGTGATGAAGCCTAACACAATGTACTGGCCAGAAAAACAGCCTGGCAGTTGGCCACACCATGGAAAATGCAGCAACCCAGGGAGATGTAGGGGGACACAAGATGCAATCCTCTCTAACATCAGTGATAGCTGGGGGAGGGGATGACACAAGATACATTCCTTTACAACATCAGCAATGGTTGTATTTCTTTCTAATATCAGTGATGGGTGGGAATTTTTTTAAATGTCAGGATAAAAGCATGAAAGAATGGACCATGTTTGGCACTGAATGCTCATTTCTATATATGTCAGGATGACTACAGAAGCCTACTCCCTCCATCTATAGTTTGAAGGTCATTGAAGGTTGTGTCAAAGGAACCCCAGAATTCTTTTCAAGTTAATTCTAATTGGAATTTTTAAGCTAGCAAACGTAATTCATTTTCCTGAAAAGAGAATGTAAGATACAAAATTCAAGGAGAATGGCAGAGATATGAGGCGGGCAGACAACAAAATTTCTAGATGCTAAGAAAAAAAGGCAAGAGGGCATGTAGCAAAAGCCACAATAATTATATCTGTATCAGCAGACAAAACTAATTAATGAAAAGGAAGAAAAATTACAGAAGCCATCTCATTAAATAAAATCTAAAATGAAAGAGTAAATGTATTTATTATATAAAAAGTAAAAGGGAATAGAATTACCTTTCTTTCGGGGTGCCAACTCCATGTTTGCCGAGGAGATGAGTATTTAAGTGCTTTTTCATCACAAAAGCAACCCTTAAGGGAAAAAAAAAAGGAAAATAAGTTAATTATACAACTGTGCCTTGACTCTGTGCAGGGAATTTGTACAGAGAGTTTGTGAGGAGGATATTACTTACACACATACAATAACATAACACCAGCATGCTTACCAGACTGTCACTTTTCTTAAATGGAAAATTTGTATGTGCACTATGCTTTTAGAAAGCAAAGGAAATAACTGCATCTGAATTGCCATGTTCCTTAGCTGGTTTGTGTATACTACAGGGCCTAGGAAATCAAAATAATGACTGTAGTTCTCCAATGTCTGTCCCCACATCAGCTGGCAGAAGATAAAACACAGCATCAGTGTAATGTGCTCTGCCCCCAGCCAATCTCACATTTCAATCATAAAAGTGAGTGAGAAATGTCATTTTATTAAATATTTAGAGGATTATAAAAGAGAAAATGAATACCTCTTGTGAAGCCTCCTAAAAAACATGGTAATGAGTTGAAGAAGGTTTAAAAATGACATGTTTATTGCACACAAGCAAATGTGCTTTGGTGCCAAGAAGTTATTGATATAACTAAAACAAACAAAAGTATTGCTGTCATGCACTGATTTTACACACGATCACCTTGTTCAATTCGGCAATGCTGACGCGTATGTATGGAATGAAGGGGAACCGCAGCCAGGACATGGAACACCATCCTTCCATCACACGCAGAAAGAAGCACATCAGTCCAACACCTCGTGTAATTGCTTAAAACAATTTAGATAGCATCCGAAAGCATCAGATTAAAATGGCTCACTTGATAAGTGGAAAAAAAATTACTGTTGTAACTTTGAGTGTAAAAGGGCTTGCAAACATTTTTGTTAATTATGTATTACAGCTGTCCTTCATAAAGTTAATTACTAATAGCTGAAAGGCAACAGAATCTATTTGCATATGTACATGAAAGGCATGACATATGCAAAAATATGATTTTAATTAGCATTCCATGATATGAAAGGCTACAAATCAAATTGGCATGTTATAAGAATCCTAACATTAAACACTGAATTCATCTGGACATGTTTGTACAGCAAGTAATGTGAAGACAGCAAAGGCCTGGGGACTCTCAGGCCTAGAGCCTCTCAGGAGAGTTGCAATGCTGCAAGAAACCAGAAAAAAAAAGTTCTTGAGATTATGAATGCTTCTTCTATACACCATTTGCTCATTTATTATTATTTTTATTATTCACTATTATTATGGGAAACCAACTTTTAGGAAAAAGGATTATATCTACAAGTTTTGAATGATTTTGACTTCACTATTCAATAATAATGTGAACATATTGTCTACACTCTTTGTATTACAAACAGAACTATGGACAGATGCTTTTATAACCAAGAAGAACTAGTCATACCATCGATCATTATAATGGAAGATGATAAGCACATTTTAAAAAGTAGGCAGTAATAATATTGAGAAAAAAACAGCACATGATATTCTACATTTGTTTCTACTTGATTTGGACAGAATAAAAACTTTTCATTTCCTGAAAAAATATATGGCAACGAAAGTCCATTTAAGTTGTAACTTTCCTACTGTCCTCCACTTTCCAATAATAATTCCAGTAATAATAATAATAATCAAATAGCAGAAAACAAAGGCTAAAAATCCAAAGTTGCCTAGTACAGCCTCCTTAAATGGTTAAGTAGTATTTAAAAGATTTGAACCAAAAAACCATAATAGAATATTTCATAGAGCATTAATTAATTAGAAAGCTTAGGTTAGGAAATTCAAGCAAAAACATTACACTTACAAGAGGACAAACTAGATAGAAGGGAAGCCCTTTTACCTAGCACTATTATTCTAGTATCTGCTGAATATTTCTAGTGTTAAATATTTAAAGGAATAATGCTTTCTTACTATTATGGGGCAGAAAGAAAATGTTTATAATAGGAAAATCAATTACAAAATCTTTATTCATCTTTTCTTTTACTTGAATTGCAAATCTTTATCTTGGTCCCTTAAAGTCTAAGTGGTGCAGAAGTTTTGATATTTACTCTTCAACTACAATACATACTTAGCATGCCCAGCTAATAAAAGACAAAGAGCCAACTGACACAACAGTGATGGCTAACCACAGCCATCATTCATCCAATGGCATTCACATCTTCCACACATTATCAACGTATGTGCAAACAGAAATAAAAACAACCCCCACCTGACATGCTAGCAGCTGAGAGGCATTCATGCCCCCAGGCCCTCTTGCCCTAACTATCTGCACCCAAATGAAAATCTGGTCCACTAATGCCAGACCTTTCTGGAGCCTTTGCCTGGAGCCATGCCTGATGAATGAGGTAAGCCACTCAGTCTATGACACTCCTCCTTCCTGGGCTCTGAAAGTCACCCATGCAGTCCTTTAATTCACACACTCAGAAAGGACCAGTTTGGGGGTAAAGGCAGTTCAGTTCCTCTGCCCTTGGGAAATGTAAGGTCTGGTCACACAGAAAGGAAGGAACTACAAAGTACTGTACACAGTGGTAAGTGGAGGAGAAAACTGGAATATCAGTGGGTAAGATTCTGCTTTAGGGAACTCCCGGATATAATATGTGCTACAGGGTAAAGCACCTAGATGTGTAAGCCAAAAAGGAATTCTGACTCGAGAAAGATAAACCAAAGAGGGACATCTGGAACTGGGAGCTGGGATCTATCTCACAACATGGAGAAGGAAGCAGAAGGCTACAACAGTACAAAGGGGCTACTCATCCAGGAAGCGAGCAATCAGAGAGCAGCCGACCATGTGGGTAAAAGCCAGGATAGTACTTCTATTAGGAAGGAAAAGTCATCACAGGTATCCAAACTGAGAAGCAAACCACAATGCTCACATTTAAATGCAGAATTGGGGGAAGGGGATGACAAACAGAAAAAGATGGTTTAACTGTCTTTTGCAAAGATACAGGCTATAGAGAAAAGAACTAATTGGAGGCAGGAGCTCCACTTGTAAGTAGAGTTAATCACATTTACACATATACTAGATTTGTCTAAGACGAGAAGGAGGAAGAAAGTGAGCAGAGTGTTTGTCCTGGAGAAAGGAACAATGGAAAGGAAAGATCTGTTGGGATTCTGGAATGAGAAGTCCTACTGAGCCAGGAGAAAAATGTCAAATAGAGGCTGCCTCTGGGGGTTGGGGATTTAGCTCAGTGGTAGAGCGCTTGCCTAGCAAGCGCAAGGCCCTGGATTCCGTCCCCAGCACCAAAAAAAAGATAAAAATAACAAAAAGAGGCTGCCTCTGCTACATGGCCACCTAACGCCCAGGGGCATCTGAGAAAATACCTTTAAATGATTAAAAAAAAAATCTTTTTAAAAGCATGTACCGGTCTACAGCTGCTTCACGTAGGCCTGAACTGGTGTGGGCAGTGAGACATGGTGAGAAGAGTCTCAAAACACGTGTCAAAATAGTCTTACTTAAACTTTATCTCAAAATACTTTTCTATTACTATTTCTCATGGAAAAAAATTTCCTCTTTCAAAATTAATCTCTTCCTTGAGGTTTTTAGGCTTGAGCTGGATTAAATTATGGTTGATGTGCACAAACAGAGAATCATAAACTCAGGGAGTGATGTAAGAAACAGTGCGCAGAGCAGGTGCAGTCAGGTCTGTTCCAGGCTCCTTCCTCTGCCACAGACAGGCTGTGTTGCAACAGCAGGCACCACTGCGGCAGCAAGCTTCTAAAAGCTGGCGGCTCCACTTCCACTCTGCCTCTATGACGTCAGTCTTTCTCAATGAAATGCCTATGGAGTAAAATTTTCCTACTTCCCAGAGGTTTCTTTTCCACAAATACTAAGTGACCCAGTCCTGCAAGGGTGCTAAGTTTAACCAGAAGCCAGGTCTAGAACAGAAAATGGCCACAGACATCTCTGGAACTTCTCCTGGGTAAATACTATAGTATTTAAGTATAGTATATTTATGTATAGTTTCTAAGTTCAACCAAGAGCAGCATCTTGAATACAGTATAGCCACAGACATCTATGGAATTTTCTCCTGTGTATGTGCTATTGGAGCCACTTTGCTAGCTCCTTAGCACACATGGGAGCAGAGTCATGCATGGACTCAAACATTTTGAGAACTTTCTGGGGAATAAATCACTGCAAGCCCTATAGGATATAAAGCAGCAAGACTGCGGTATTGACTTGAATATACTGACAACAGTGTATCTAAAGAAATTTCTGACATACCTTGAAGTGTGTCACACTGACACACATGATCCTATGCCTCTGCTGTCCTGAAACAATCTGCAGTCCATCTGCCCTGGTTTCCTACAGTGCCTCTGTGCCCAAACAGCTGGGCACAGCACAGGCCTCATTTAGGAGCAACAGTTAACAACTGACATTTGTCATTGCTACTGAAGCAAAAAGTCACAAAAAGGCTAACAGAAAATGAGATTATTTGAGAAAGACTGGTGGACAATACAAGAAAGTTTCCTAAAAACCAAAAGCCAACAGCCAAAAAAAAAAAAAAACCTTCTAGTCTTCATTCTGATTAACATTAACTCCTCACATTGTACTAGTTAATGTTTGTCCATCTGACACTATCTAGACCTAGACAAGGAGGGCCTACTGCTGACAATGCCAAACCCTTCAGCCACAGGGCAGAGTTGCATCAAGCTAGAACCCAGCTGGTAGGTTCGTAGCCATCATAGCAGCAGAGATGCCGGGCAGGCTGCTGAGGGAAGCTGAAACCAGCAGTCTTCCTCAGCTGTGGACCTTGCATGTTACAGGAGAGATGTATGTAATATGTTCTAAATGCACTGAGTCACTCAACAGTCTCATAAGAAGAAACATTCATATATATCTGACAGATTCACAGGGCATTATTTAAAAGTGTATATCCTCGTGTGAGATTGTTTAGCAAAATGACTCTGTGTAATTATAAAGAACTTAAATTTGAGGTTCTTGGTACTGGTAGCAGAGAAGTCCAAACTTAAGGAATCAAAAGATTCCATGTATGGTGAAGAAGTATTCCTTGCAGACAGTATCCTGTATGTATTCTCCAGGGATGCTTCCCAAGGCCCTGTGTCAGGGCCCTCCCAACCATCACTTCCACCTTCTTTCAATATTTCTGCCTATGGGGGATTGGGTACAAATGTGAATCTTGGAATCATGAGCATCCATGCTGATATTGTGCTATTATAATATCCAGGTATTTAAAAGAAGAAATTGACGAGATTTGATTTACATTCTTAAGGGTGCTAGAGAACTATAAATGAAAGTTTTGCGGTAAGAGGTAACATCCTGGTTCTAATATTTACTAGGTGACCCTGGACATTTTATCAAGCTTACCAATCCTCTGTTTCCTCATTTATAGCATGAGGATAATAAACTTCCCAAACACGTAAGATTTAAAAACAACTCTCATTCGGCATAACAACTACTACAAGATCATTATTCGAAAATTATCGTAAGACTGACAGCTACAGAAAAACAAGGGACAAATTACAGTGCAAGGACCCAAAGAGATATTCTGGGAAAGGACACATGTACAGACACAATCACAATGCCATGTTTTGCCATGTGTGTGCATCTAAGATATAGACTTGGAGGGAATGTATAAAGATGGACAAGACGCAGTGTCCATATATGTCAAGTGGGAATGGCAACTTGTGAAAACTGATGTACAGAGAAAAATCCAGCACAGCAAGCAAGAAGTAAGTCCTTGAAACACAAACAGGGCTGAGGATATGCTGACAAAAGCTATTATGAAACTTTATAATCTGAAAGAGTCTCTTAATTTAAGACAACAGTGCTGACCAATGGAATGTAACACTGGGAAAGCATTACTCCAAACTGAACAATTTAGATTTCCGAACTGGAGAAGTGGTTGTATTGTATATTGTCTCCTGTGTGTGCATGTTAGAATTGTAGTCTTCAGGTGGTGTACAGTTAACTCATGCATCCTGCAGGACACTAAGCCTTGCTGCAGAGTCACTGGGGTAGGCCTTGAGAATGGATGACACAAAGTCACTGCCCACACCACCCGCCAACCCGTCTTTCTACCTTTCTACCCACAGATGGCTGCTTCGGCACTGTGCCTACTATGCTTTCCAACATAATGGACTGTATACCTTCTGTAAATTCCTAAAGTGCTTGAATCCTAAAGTATTTTAATCACAGCATGAAAACGGTAAAGGAAACAAGATATATTTGCTATATAAGAAATATATATTCATATATACAAAGCAAGTTTATTCCTACAATGAACCACCTATAACTGAAAAACTGATACTATGAAAAAAGCACTAAACAAAGATTCCATTATGGGCTGGAGAAGTAGACTGCCTCCTAAGCAGAAGGACCTGTGTTCAGATCCGAAGTTCCATGTAGAAACACCAGGTGGTGCACTTCTGGCCCTGGTGGGTAGAACATGGGCAATCCCAAAGCAAAGCAAAAAGTAGCTAAAAGTACTCCAGGATGATTCCTAAATTCATCCTTGGTCCTCCACAGGGACATGCAACGCCCTCTGACACACACACACACACACACACACACACACACACACACACACACACACACACACACACTAAATGAAGTTTTTAAAAATGGACAGTTTCTAGATTGGGACAACTCAGAAACTTCAAGTTTAAAAGCTTTTTTTTAAAAAATATTTTTAAAAAAGACCAATATCCATCTTCTCATATAAGTTGGGAATACACAAAAATGTATTTTAAATCACCGATCGGACTTCATGAGTACATGAAAGCATTTGGTATTTCTGTTTTACCTAATACACCTTTTTTTCCGTTAATAAGTTATAACCATTCTGAAAATGTCCTTAACTGAAGAGTATTTTATACTAGTTTTATATGGTAATTTCAATTTTTAATAGTATACTTTGAATTATAGATTATAGTCAATGTTCATTTTTCCTAATGATTCACATCACCAGAACAATGGCTACTGAAAAAGATCCACATTCTATTCTCAGAAATCAGTGGATATCCTTGGTTACATAGCACACAGAAATGAAGGTTGTCAACTGAACAAAAGGTCATTAAGTAATAATGTGATCACTAGGACACCTGAGAAATGGAGAGGTAGAAAGACCCGAGGCTGAAGGAAAACTCAGAGTAAGTGTGTGCTGGGTGTACCAATGGTAGGAGATAGACCAGGGCCAGAAGATTAGTAGCGCAGAATCTTATAGAGGCTGAAGAAACAAAGAGGACATTCAGCACCAAAGTCTACAAAAGTATGCACCTGCTCTTGTTAACATCTCCATTCTAACTATAGGAAGAATGGAGCAGGCTACATGAACTGAAACTTGCTTTTTACTCTCGCTAAGAGAGAAAGAATTAGCTCCTCTAATATAGCTGCTGATAATCACTTTTGACCATTTCTCAATTTCGTCTCATTTTCTATGGGTGATACTTTCAGTTATACATATTCCCAGTTCACAGGGGAAACTCAGTTCCTAGGATTCTTGCACACTTTATGTATGACACCTACTCACAATCTTCTGGGGGCAATTTTCACAAGGACACAGTCATAGGTTATCCCCCACTGATTATAATTTTAGAATTCCTAGTTCTATCAAGAATGCAAACTTCCCAATTTAGTAATCCTCCTCATATTTATGAGGTTACAATTTTTCCCTCTTGACTTTATTTAAGTGTATCAAATAACTGTGCTTGTGCTGGACCTTCAGGTTTCTCCTAACTGAAAGCCATTCTGCATGCCAATAACACCAAAACATGTCATACCACACTTCAATCTCTGTGTCTTTATTAATTCCTCTCTGAATCCAAGAGCAGCAGATCCTGAGTAAGGCAAGTGTGGTCCTCACTGCCTCTCTGAACAAGCCACTCCATCTCTGGAGAGGCCACCCTCCAAAGAGAACCTGAAGGGACTCCAGAAAACCAAGTAAATAGAGCAACCTGACAGGCAGTTAATTAAAAAGGCAAGACACCACCCACAATACACTAGATTTACAAAAGTATAGGAGAATTGGGTAAACTCACACTTCTGTTGATACCCTTGTGCTCTGACACACACAAAACACTGAAGCAAGCAACCTACTATCACAGACAGATTTTAGACTTTCTAAAGTCGTTTTCTAAAGTAACTAAATGTTTTATTGATTTAAAAAACATAAGATGTTGCTACTACATTTGCAGGTAACGCTGTTTCCACGAGGGTGCACCAGTGCCCAGCATAACCAGCTGATTCCAGCTGAGAGGACACTGAGAAAGAGCACAGCACAGAAGCTAGCAAGGCAGAAGCAGGCTTTGGCCCGGTGACTTGAGCAAAACACGCCTCACCAGCCTCCTTAGTGACAGACTGAGGTCTCACTCTTCACTTCACAGAAAGAAGTGTTCACAAAGTCACTCACGCAACATTAACTCCTTTTCAAAATGGATGTGTATTCTCAGAAGTAATCAATGACAAATTTGCAACTGATAAGGAATAAAGATTTTTAAATTTTTGTGTGAAAATCAAAATAGAGGTAATAGTCTTAAAAAATCTGTAAAATATAAGAAAAAGCAAAATGGAAAATTAATGTACTACGAAGCTAATCAGAAACACAAAAAGTGACTGCTATCAAAGATCACTATAGTTAAAAATAGATATAAAGATGATAAGTTCTAAAACAAATTAAGGGGTTCGTTATAAAAAAATGCAAAAATAGCTTTTTTTAACCTTCAAAGTATTAGCAATCAAGAACATATGACTTAGTGCTAAAATGTAAAAAATATGTTGTACAACACAAAATGCAAAAATGCAAATGATGTGCTAGATTTCCTCTATATAATACACAAAAGAAATATACTCTTTTCCTCTATATAATATGCAGAAGAAATATATTCTGTATCACCCAGAATATACTTATGAGTAGTTTCTCATTATATTTTTTTGTCATGTCTTCACTAAGGAATTTGGTCATCCATTTTTCTTAACCTATTAACAAGCATTTTAAATGAACATCCTGAAAATCTGAGCTATACAACTCTATCATATTTCGTCTTGCAAACAGAGAAATATATCAATACATGAGATTTGATTTCTTTAAAATTCTGAAGTTGGGATGTACACTAAATGACAGGTAAAAAACTATGTCTCAAACTCTTTATACATCATTTCTTGGTTGATACAATTAATGTTCATTGTTTTTCAAATCTCCCCAACATACTTCCTGGGAAGCCCTTTTGGCTATAATTATCACATAGACATCACCACTGCCATATCAGAAATGTACTCGCATAATCTTATAGAAAACAATTTGACTCAGAAACTAAGTTCCCATACTAGGAGTATGACTCAGCCTGAAGATGGCCTGCTAGCATTACAAAGTTCTGGTTTCCATTCCATGGATACCTGAAATCACAAAGATTAAAACACTGCAAATGTGTTCACATTTTAAAATATAGTTATCACTTAAGTGAATAATAATGTTACTTCAGGGGCTGGACAGATAATTCAAGGGCTTTGCTTCGAAAGCAAAAGGATCTGATTTCACCAGGCAACAATTACAAAATGAGTCTCGGAACTCAAAAGAAACTTTTCCAGGGACGAAATTGAAGTGTCTAACAAATACCATAAAAAATGTTCTATATCCCTAGCCATCAGGGAAATGCAAATCAAAACTACCCTGAGATATCATCTCACCCGGTCAGGATGGTGAAAATTCACAATACAAACATCAAATTTTGAAGATGTGCAAAGAAGAGAATGCTCATACATTGCTAGTGGGAATGCAGGCTTATACAACCACTCTGGCGATCAGTATGGCGATTTCTAAAAAAGTTAAATATTGAAATGCCTTATGACCCTACTTACCGCTTCTGGGAATAGTCCCCCAAAATGCAGCAATTCACTACAGTGATATGAGTACAACCATGTCCACTGCAGCACTATTTACAATAGTAAAGTCATGGAATTAACCCAAATGCCCAACAGTTGACGAATGGATAATGAAAATGTGGTACATTTATACAATGGAATACTATTCAGCCATAAAAAAAAAAAAAACATGAATTAATGAACCTTGCGGGGAAATGGATGGAATTAAAAGAAATTATATTGAATGAAGTATCCCAGACACAGAAAGTTAGACATCATATGTACTCCCTAATAAGTGGATCCTAATTACAAATCCACTTAACATACTCAAAGGTAAATCTCTTTAATACCCACTATAATCAGAAAAAATTATAAATAGGAGAGAAGGGAAGGAAGACCTCAAAAGAAAGAAAACAAAAGAACATACTTCAATAGAGAAATTTAGGTCAAGGTCATGTACTGCAGGTAAGTAGCATCTGATGCAGTTCATTCTCAATTCCCTTCCTGTTCATTTGGAACTGAATAGGTTTGATCTCCCCCAGTCAGGGAGGGCATTGGGACTGGCAGTTAGATGGTAACCAATCGGCAAATGGAAGACTGACCTGACCCTGCCCCCTCATTGCTGTGTCCTACTTTTTATTCTTTCATCTACCTTTGAGTTTCTTTTTATATTAAGATCTTCGTTTAAACAGTCTTTTATCTTTGGTTAGGAGATGACCTCAAAAACCAATCAGGATGCAACCAATGGCAGTGCAGGAACATCAAAACTGAAAACAACAAACCCGTAATTCAGGACACCAAAGACTACAATATTCACCCAGAACCAGACCAGCCAAATCTCTCCTGATACTAAAGCTTAGGGAACTTTACAGAAGAGGGGAAGGCGAGATTGTAAGAACCTAAAGATGGGGAGGACCAACAATATGCAAGATACTCCACACAAGTCAGGGCTGTAGCAGCCAGGATATAGCCACAATGTTGGACCTTGCCGGACCTGCACAATGGCTGACATGAAAACAACCCCCCAAAGTCTAGCACAGATCACAGGAGAGAAGGCTTCAAGCAGGATCCTTAGGGGCAAGAGGTTAAACAGTCTTAATAGAGTTCCCACACTAACGAAAGAAGGGGCCCCTAGTTCTGCCACTAAGTCCTGAACCCTCACTAGTGTTGATGACTCAGAGGGAAATTCAGTGCCCACATAAACAGATGTTTTGGAAGATGGGAGGGAGAAAGCAAGAAGCCCCAAGAGGAAAGGAAAAGAGGTGAGAGGGAGGGGAGGGTGGGAAGGGCAGGAGAGTGCAATGGGGGACAACAAGGGAAGGAAGGGGGGAGAGAGAAGAAAGGGGGCTTGTATAATTAGGCAAAAAAGGTAATAAAAATGTAATAATAATAATAATAATAAAACGCTGGCAGAAATGACATGCACTTCCAGCCCTGGAGGCAGAGCTTGGGAAACCCCAAAGCAAAGCAGTAAGGAGATAGAGCAATCCTGGGTTATTTCCAAAGTAACCCATAAGCATTCCATGGACACACTAAGTGCCCTCTAACAGCACAGACACATATATAGACAAACACAGGTACACACACACACACAAAATGTGCTACCCAATGAAAATAGATGGTGCTGTAGTCATTGAAAATTCTCATTAATCTAAATAACTAAGAAAAATTTTGTTTATTAAAAAGGGACTAAAATATTCTCACATCTTACCAAAAAAAGCACTATCAACACAGAAAGAGCAAACCACACATGGGTAACCACATTCAAAATGTTCAAAACATCCAACACATACAGTTTCCTAGACACAAAAAGAGAAAGAAAGAGGAAACATACACAAGAAGCTAGTTGCCCTTTACATTACAGATTAATTCCACTGCCAGTTTAATGAGGTCCCCGTGAAACTCAAGTATTACTACTCTCAAACTTCAAATAATACTGAACCTCAAGAGCTTAACAATGCATTACAGCATTCCAAATATTAACTGAGCCAAGATTACTCTGCTTGTATTTTTGTATTTGAAGACGGGAATATGGTAGGATTTCCATCAGGTGCTTTCATGTATCAATTCACTTAAACCTGAAGATGTCACATCTTACAAATAAAAATCCTGTGGTACATATATATCTAGTAATTCCCCAAATTCTGCAAGTTAAGCCCTGGTCACAAGTGAAGCCCATTGTCTACAGCTGATCACTGAACTGTCCTGCATCTTTCCCAAGATCTTTCTACCAACAGTGCTGAAGCCTGGTTAGGATTTTAACAACCAGATGAAAGGCAAAATGAAATCAGGTTCTAAGACAACCTCAAAAGGTATTTTAGAAAGCAGTAAACTTGGTAAACAACTGCATTCATGATAAGCCATAGAATGAAGACTGCCAAAAGCAATGTTACTCTTCACAACCGGAATTGTGACTCACAATTTTAATTGGGAATGGATACAGTGCTACAGAAAAGGAGAAAAAAAAATATAAACAATACAGATACTGATTATAAGTCATGCTTATTGAAACTCTAACATGCTTCAAGGACCACAATTGCATAGAGATACTTAAATTCTTCTGGCAGTGGCAAATTCAATAAATATGCAACTAGGTAAGTAAATCAATAAATGGTGTACTTTCTCTTAATGCCAAATGTATTAGGAGAATGAGAAGAGTTTTAATATAGCAAATGGAAACTCAGTCTGTTCCCAGCTGTCTCTATATAAGAGTCATCAATAGTATGCCAGGAAGTTTTCTACTAAAAACCAACTGAAAATCAAAGCCACTCACAGGAAACCACTCAGTAATGTATGGAATCAATCCAATCTCATGCAGAACTGTGCATTGAGGGTATTGGTGAGGACTGAAGGTGGGGATGTGTATCACATAAAGCACTCTAGAACAGCAACTGTCCAGAGAAGATGACTATTAGGAGTAGGATCCTCAGTGGAGTCTGAGTTCTTCAGTTAAATCTTTCCATAATAAGACTTTCTGCAAAGAACCAAACAAAGATTTAAGAATGAACTGGGATAGAATTAATCATTTCAGTGGGAGAAAACTGTGCTTCAAATAGAGTGACAAATATCTAACAAGTATCAAATATATAACTACACACTTCTCCAGCCTTAGACTAACACTAAGAAGATAGAACTGGGCACATGACATATGTCTGCAATCGCAGACATCCAGGAGAAGAACGAAGAGAATGCAAGTTTGGGACCAACTGGACAAAATAACGACTCAATCTAATTAAGAAAAAGACGAACCATTATGGAATAGATAGGTCAATGGTTACAGGAAGTTAATAGAAATTAAAGGTAAAATATCTAGGTATTTCAAGAAATGAAGTAACTCTCAATAAATGACAGCTATTAATAAATTAAGAATCTTTTCCTATTAAATCATGTAATTCTGGCACTGTCACTATTGATTAAATGTGTGGAGCTAAAACACACAAGGATGTTTATGTCATAAAATAAAACACTAATCAATAAATCTACAAAAAAATGATTTCCACTTTTACATGTAATTTCTTTCCAAATGTGCTCTGAGAGCATATGTAAACTGGCGGTAAAATACAGTGCAGTAATTGTATACCAAGAATAATGAGCAGCCCGATTCCTGCCCAGCGATCCTCTGTGCAGGGATCTGGGGAGTCCTGAGCCCGAGAGCCAAGTTCCTATATGACCTGCATTTGTGAGTGACTTCCTTTCAAGAGCTTGCACAGTAAGCACCGAGTTGTCAAATGCTGTTCCCAAGCCTAACACAGTCACTTCTAGTTCATGGGTACATTCAGAGAACACAATTTTTGAATAGTATTTTAAAGCTTTATTTGGAAACAAAGGCATGCATGTAATGATTTATGTGAAAATGAACTGAAGTGCTGGTTGTATATATTTATCCAAACTATGTATACAAACTTGTCTCTAATTAAAAGCAGAAGCCTGGGGTTGGGGATTTAGCTCAGTGGTAGAGCGCTTGCCTAGCAAGCGCGAGGCCCTGGGTTCGGTCACCAGCACCGAAAAAAAAAAAAAAAAAAAAAAAAAGATAAAAGCAGAAGCCTGTGAATCCAAAAGCATTTAGCAAAGGCATACCACGGAGAGACATGTACATAAGGAGTATTTTGTGCCAGGGTCAAGGTTTATATGAAGGCAGGACGACTATTTTACACCAATGAGAAGAATTCATAAATAATGAAAAACTGTGAACGAGAGTCAAAATATTCTGTACATAAGCTAATCTCTCTCTATGTGGCAATTCCACAGATCTACCAAAAATATGAGCACCTCAAGGAGACTCTCAACAGCATGGAGGATTCATGGTGGAAATGCAGGAGAGGCAGAAAGTCCCTAGTGGATCACATTCCTGTAACTTATACTTGGCTGCATTAAGAAACTTGAACAAAGAAAGATGTGAACATACTCAAAATAACTAAAAAGTCAAATTTCCTTCATTCCTGTAGTCATCTTCCCATGATAATGAGACATGCTGACAGTGTAATGCCTTCACAGCTAATTACTAAATTTACTGACAAGAAAGAAGAAACAATTAAAAAGAAGAATGCACATTCTTAAAAGACAAAACCCAAAAGGAAGGGAAAGGGAGTGATGAACAGAACCACACAAAGAAACAGGACACTACCAAGCACCACCAGGTCCTGAAAGAAAGGAAAGAACCAAAAAAGTACAGAGTGTAATTCAGTGGAAGAAAACTGCTAAAGACATTACTTTTCAAATTCATGAAACTTAACCAACATGGAGCAGGAGACTCTTACACAAAGTGTTCTGATTAACAAAAACTACCATGGGCTGGAGAGATGGTACAGGGGTTAAAACACTGCCTTGCAAGCATAAGGACTTGAGTATGGATCCTGGATCCCACATAAAACCACCAGGTGGAAATGGCTGTGGCCTATCCATCTGGAAGACGTAGGCTGTGAAATCCCAGAGCAAAGCAAAAAGAAGTAGAAGCAATACAGGATGATTCCCAAATCATCCTTGATCCTCCATGGGGACACACAGTGCCCTGATACACACACACACACATAAATAATAAAATATAAAATAAAATATAAAAAAATTGCAAACACAAAAGCAGAGAAACTAAATTTCCATTAGATTATCAAACACGCTCACTAACATGAGCAAGTCACAGACCAGAGACAAGATTTCAAGTAATTAAGAAAAAAATTTTGACTTTTAACAAAGATTTCTGTATCAGCAAAAAGTGCAAATAAAAACAAAAGGAGAACTGTAATCATAGGAACACAGAAACACAAAAATATGGAGCACAGAAACACGGGGACATGGAGACAAGGGACATAGAGACATGGGAGAGTAAATATGCAGGCACAATGTGTGTGGGGGGGAAGGATGGACATGGAGCCCAGAAGACACAGAGACATAGAGACACACCCATAGAAACAAAAGTAAAAGAATTCATTCTTAGCAAATCTGTCTGACAAGGCATACTTAAGACAAGCCTTCAGGCAGAAACAATTCTGTGTGAAAAAAGTTAAGACAATACTGACAGTGATTACCTGGGTAAATAACAAAATGAAAATAAACATATCCTTCATTTTCCACCAGATGGAAAAGCATCAACTTGAAACAAACATGACAACTTACTTATAGATAAGAGATGGGTAAGAAATCCACATAAAAAAAAACAACATCAAATGAAGAAGGGATCTGGAGCCTCTGAGTACCATCGACGTTGACCTCGTGATCAAGAAACTACAATGTTGTAAGCTAAGCCACTTAACTGCCATGCCCAGGGTAACAATTAAGAACATTTAAATACATAAAGTTTACATGGTTTTATAAGCTATATGTAAATATGTATATAATAGTCACTCATAAATTTATATATATATACACACATACAAACACACACAATTTTAATGGAAATTAAAAAGATTTTAAAAAATTATCAACCAACTATGAATGGAACTAGGAGTAGGTGTGCAAGGAAAGATGAGAAAGATTTAACAATGGAAAGTTTAATGAATTAACAAGGACACACAAATTAAACATGCTAATCTAAGCAGTGAATCAAAGAAGAAAATGAAAAAAGAAACTTAGAAATACCGTAAGATTGGGCTGGCCAGGTAAAGGGCTTGTGTGGAATCCTGACAATCAGCACTTGGTCACTGGAACCCACATAAAGGTGGAGAGAACTGACTCCACAAGCTTTTTCTCTCACCTGCACATGTGCCATGGGATGAACACACACATATACATATGCATTCACACACACACACACACACAAAATGTCTTTAAAAAAGGAACTACTATGAGAAATGGAAGAGAAAATAAAGTCTTCTATGACTCAGGTGAAGGACAAGCACTTGTACTCCATGCAGATCACCAGCACCACAGAAGGTAATGAAACAGAAACTGTTGTCTGCAAGCATTTACACTTAAAGATAGGAAACACCTTTATCTAAATAACAGAACAAGACAAAACAGTCAGGAAAGATGAAAGTAACACTACTAAATTTTAGAAAAATGAGCAAAAATCATGAAAAAGTACAAACTGTGAGAGACAATGACTACAGAAACCACAGCAACAAAACTAAAATTACTAAGACTAAAAAGCGAGGTGTTCACATTAACTTTATTAAAGTAAAGTTATGCTATGAACACAGCACTCTACAAATCAGAGGCACTTCAGAAATGGTAAATTCTTGAGGAACAGAATAAGTATGACAGGAGAAACATAAAACTCTAAATGTTCTCATAAACAAGAATGTTCAGGAGCAGCAGCAGACTCAGATGCTTTGCTGGGGCATCACCCCCATGTTAAAGAAAGAAGATAACAGGATTTCATACTTTCCAAAAGATAAAAAACATCTGTCGATCCAGAAAGGCAGTGCCACGTTGATTAAAAAAAAAGTCGAGAATATAATGCCTTTTTGAATAGATACTGTACAAAACCTTAACAAATCAAAATCAGTCACATGCAAAAATATTATGTTATACAGATGTTGCTTATTCTAGAAATGAGGCCTAACCACTTATCCAGCCATATCCAGTACAGACACTCTGTTATTGATCCATACAAAGATTAATACACAGATTAGTTTTGAACCCTCGTGATGCAATCATTTCTCAATGGCTACATCCATCAAGCAGAGAGCAGATCCTCAACCCAGGAGCCATGCCTGGAACATTACAGGTCCAAACCATAACACTTTGAAGATCAACCATTCGTTTCAAGGCAATTCCTTTCAAAATACTAGTCCGCATCTTTGACAAAACAAGGTGATCTAAGAAAAGCATATGTAAGCACAAAGGATTCAAAATACCAAAAATTATCTTGGAAAAGCCTTAACTACGGAGAACTCATATTTATCAATTACAAAGTGACAGTAATAGAGATATGATGTAACATAAAAATCAAGGCATTATGGATTCCAACTTCAAGCTTGGAAATATGTCTTCATGTGAGCACCACCTCATTTCTGGCTGTCCTTATGGACAGAAAACAATAATTTTAGTAAATCATACAAAATAACCATATAAACACATGAGAAGAGAACACAGCACCTTTTCTACATCATAAATGAAAAAATAATAAAAAGAACCAGATGAAAAGGGGAAAGATATTAATTTATTAGAAGTAATGATAGTGTCAAAGTTTGTGATAGCTTACATTAGGGAATGTTGTGTCTCATAAAGTAACAAATATAAGAAAAAAACAAGCATTTATAAAAGAACAAGCATTTTGAGAAAATAGACAATAAAAATGCTTGTTCTTTTATAAATGAAGGAAATGGAAGGAGTTGAGCAAAGCATTAACAAATCACACTTACTATATAGGATAGTTCATGCAATTAGAGAATCAACAATCTAAATTTAAAATGAATAAAAAAAACAAGTAAATAATCTTTCATAAAAGATGAAAAAGAGACAATGAGCAAATAAAAGTGGCTTAAATATATGAGTATTTAGACAAATTCACTCAAAATCTCAGCAATATCACTGATGCCAAAAAAATGGCTATAATAACAAAAATGGGCTGTAACAGCTATGAGTCCTCAACATATGCAGTTATGTCCTATGGGAGAGAAAACAGCAGAAGCGCTGGAAAGAACCTCAGTGACTATCCCAAAGTTAAAACATGGAATTATCATGTGACCCAACAACTCTATTTCTCAGACTATGTGATTGTGTGAAAATACTATACCCATGTAACATGCATATAGAGACTTAAGTTATGATGTCCAAAATATATAATTAGTCTAAAGGCAGGAAGAAAAGGATGTGTGAACACTGCTGAACCTTAGAACACAGAACCCTACATGCTACATGAGGAAATGAATATTAAATGCCAGAATAAGCGAATCCACAAAGTCAGAAAGATTACTTAAATTCATCAAACTGAAAGGTGAATGGATTTCCCACAACTGACAAAGAGCACATCATACTGCTCATGCAAACACTTGCTTCAGATGTCATGTGTCAGAAGATTCAATTAAAAGAATTCACCTGATCATGTGCAATCAATTGTGAAATAGTTTAAAAAGATTCCACAGTAGTCTTGAAGAAAGGACAAAATTCCATGATATGTAGAATTTTCCAAGAGAAGACGCATATTTCTGGCAGAAGGCGACGGTGAGAAAAGGTACAAGTTTTCAAACAACAAGTACACATTAAGACTCAACTGCTAATAGGGAAGACAATGAGGTTTGAAAGTCTTTCACATACAAGCTGGAAAGGTCTGGTAATGATTTTAATGAGATGAAAAAGTTCCTGTTAAAGAAATATAATAAACAATGTTTTATTGAGCAATTTTGAAAGAAATCAAGACATGGCTTGGCTGAAAGGAGACTACCAATCTGTGAGTTCACCTACCCCTAAGATCTTATTTTATAAAAATAATCCTCCATTAGAAGTATCTTCAGTCCTTTGGGCAAAAAATTTTATAGAAGATTTACATTTGTGATGGTTGTACATCGATTTATACATATCATCTTCCATTAGATGTATCTTCATTTCCTTGGCAAAAATAAAAGGTTACAGCAGTTTCACATGTGTAGTGGTTATACATGTGCTTGCATGCATGTGGATGCTCAGGGTTTATGTCAAGTGTCTTCCTCAATGCTCTCCACCTTATTCACTGAGGCAGAGCATCTCACTAAACCAGAGCTCACCAACAGTGGCTACATTAGCACAGCAGCTTGCTCTAAGATTGCCCACTTCAGCATTTATATGAATCTGGGGGGCCCAAACTCCAGTGCTCACAAGGCAAGGCAAGCACTTTACCTGCAGAACTATTTGCCCAATCCCCTGGAATATCTTCTGACATACTCAAGCAATGGCAGAGAAAAAAAAAATCAAAAGAATATGAAAATAACTGGAACCAGATCTCATGGACAAGGCAACCTGAGCGCTATAAATATCCACGGTGGAAATAAATTAAACATAGGCTAAGAATCAATGCATGCATAGTATAAGGCAAAAAAAAAATAGTAAAAATTCTTCCAATGTAGACATTTTGTAAAACAAATGTTCTATAATCTCTAAAACCTAAATTCCCAGTAATACTTCTTTTCAATTATCAGAGTTGTTTGTACTAAAAATGCTCCAAGTTGTTCATGAAATTAGACCTATCTCTTCCCTTCCAGGACAGTAGGGGAAGAATGAAAGAATTTCACACTATCTGATTGTTATAGCTGAAAGGAAGATGCTTTGCTTCTCTGGTTACCTACGACCATATCCCTTCAGCTTTCTCTACCTAATGCATTAAAGAAAACTGTTATCTGGAGTTTCTCTTCCTAAATAAGACGGCAAGCCTTGGCCTACAGTTGTACTTTCCATCTAATAGTCCCAAAACATCACAGAATCCCAATTAGTAAAGCACTGTTCTGCTCAGTTCTGAACTAAAATCCAGAAAACAATCAATTTTGAACTCTGACACAGCATTTCAATTAACTCATGAAAAGGTTCTAACGTGTCTGCCCTTTCTCCTCTTGTTCACACTGTGGATCCGGTTCTTCCCAAGGTATGACAGGAACCATGAATCCAGAATAAAGCATCACAGTTGGGCTTATAGCCACGGACATGGTAAACAGCCTGTGATTCTAAGTACCCATTGTGATCAATTGATAAAGTGGCACCCACCACACCCTTGAAGTAAGCTGACAAAACAGGCTTTCTGGCACAAAATATGCATGTAAAAAAAAGGTAAACTGAGGGCAAGGTGAGCTAAAGTCAGGATCAGTGTGGTAAGGAGCCAAGTGAACAAAAGAGCAGGAAGGACAGAAGAGAGTACAGGGGAGGATTGAGAGGACAGAGACCTGTATGCTTGGAGCCCTTAACAGTCTTATAGCTGTGCATATAATATTTGCAAAGTAAAATTGACTGAGATGGAAGCTATTTTGCATGGTACAGTAGCGATGGCTAACAAATGAGAGTTTTGAGGGCTGAATGTGAGTCCCCTGCCTCATCTGCCACCCCTAATGACAGCGGCCACCTGCTGTTTTATTGTCACAGCTGGAGCCAGTTCACACTCCTTAGTGCTGAGCTCTGCCCATGAGCACCAAGCTCTCTGCTCGCCTCATTACTTTGATGAACTTTTTATGGTCAGCACCCATGAAGACCTCATCTAGGACTCTGCCACAGAGTGGCTTCAGGAAGTGCTTCCAGCTGCATGAAGGGGCAGCACAGTAACACTGCACTGCTCCTGTCTGCCAAGTAGTCCAGAAGCCAATGTCATGTACTTCTGACATGACAAACCCACAACAGGTAGAAATGCCATGAAATTCTCAATTATTGTAAATTGTTAAGAACTTAAGAATTCCTTCCTTCCTCACTGTGATGTAACATCATAGGATGGGACCATAATGAGGCTGTTAATGGGACATGTTATTAGAAGAACCCTAATGTATTGTTTATGATTGCTGCCATAAAATTAATATTCTTTTTCTTTTCTATAGGTTGAAACGCACGGGAAGAAATTTTTCCCTTTAGCTTTCAACGTCAAAAAAGATCAAAGTAAAAGGGGGGGAATTACCTGTATTAATCACCATTTCCATTCACACATCCTGAGCTGTTTTATTGGGGGGAAAAGCACCAATGACATGTGATTTTTAATTGAAACTGAATTGCATAATTCTGGCAGTGGAAAGGCTGCTCAAGGATGATATCTTCAGAACAAGCCCCTCCCTGCACAAGCACTCTGCCTTCACTGCCAACCAAGAAGACAGTAGACAAGCCCACTTTCAGCCCTGCCAACTAAGGAGACACTAGCAAGGCTGCTCTTGGTACTCCAAACAAGGAGACAATAAAAGATATCAACAACTTGACTACTTGCTGAAGAGAAGGGAAAATGAAATGATTACGTTAGTAGCCTCAAAATACTGAGCACAATTTCAAACTGATTGTACACTATATTATTTACACATGTTGACCCATGCCTATAAAAAACAATAAAGCCTAGAAAAGAACAAAAACCGTTCTCAGCATTAAAAAATAGTTAACATATTTCCAAATTGAAATTTAAGTTTTTTAAGTTAACATTATCTCCATGTTGACAAACACAGTGAGAATATTTTTTAAATATTCTGAAATTGCCAAATAAGCTTTCTATTTTCTAATCTTGAAAGCTATCACAAGCCTGGAAAATAGAAAACTGAAAGAATAATTGTGCAGAACCCCAACTGATAAATTTTTGACAAATTACATTTCTGATTTATATACCTTACACATAGCTCAGGCTAGTCACTAAGTAGCCAAACTGGCCTTGAACTCCTGTGTGTCCTTCCTCAGACCTGTCAATGCTGGGATTACAGGTATGTACCACTAAGACTGTCTTAAGTATCTGAAACAAATGATGATGTGTCATCCTCTCCTAAAACTGTGCACGTCCTATTTTTCTTGCTTTACTAAAAAACTTCCATTTATTGTTAATATTCAAAATACTGTTATGATACAATAACGTGAACTTATTATGCTATGGGACTTAGTGTTCAACTTTAGTCAGTGATTAGCCCACATAAGCCATGACAAATACAAAAAGAAGTATACCAATTCACTATACAAGTGACTAAGTTAAGTAATTTTGAAAAGAGAAAAATATGCCAAACTTAAAAACAGGAAGTCTCTGGTTTGCCAAGTGATGAAAATTAGTTTAAGCCACATCGTGTTATTTTTGGTTCAAACAGGCATTCTTAAATGGTGATTCATGGGAAGACTGACGAGAAGATCCTTATGTTCTGCATTAAGTCCAAACAGAAGTGAGCTGCCTGAGAACAAGATTAACTGACAGTCAGGTATACAGGTGCAGTGTTTGTAAAGTGACACATGTGCATATATACAGTACATGAAAAGTGACATATACACATGTACAGTATATGAAAGGTAGTATGTGTACCCATGCAATGGGCATGAGGTAACACTCATGTACATGTGCAGTACGTGCAAGGTAACACTCATGTGCAGTATATGCAAGGCGACACTTGAATACACATGTGCAGTCTGTGCAATGAAACATGCATACACACATGTGTAGTGCACACAACACATGTACATGTGGAGTGGGCATACGGTAACATTAATGATTACTTGTGATACACGTGCACACATGCAGTAAGTGCAAGGTGACACTCAAATATATATGCAGTGCCTATAAGGTAGAGCTAGGCTTTGGAAATTCTGTTTTTAGACTTAAGTATCTTAAACAAACTTAATATTTCGCATTTAGAGTTTGTGGAACCTAATTCTTAAGAACAAGTAGCCATTGGCTATATTTGATGATATTTAACTCTGAATCAACTGCATCATACCAACAAGAGAAAGTCTGTCACTATTTACAAAGACTGTTCTTTTCTTTAGCAAACAGTATAAAAGTCACAACCCATTTTTCGTTGTTTTAAGGTCTGTGTGATTCCCTTTAATAAATGACTATATGCAAGGTCTGTTTAGTGAGATCGTGTTTTGTGGTTTCAGTAGGAAAATGTTTATTAAAAAAAGATATGTAATCAAATTAATGAAAAGACCTAGAAATAGTTATCAACAGAAAATGGAATATAGTTCAGCTGGAATAATGTACCAACTGATAATGAAACACACAGGAACACGTGGATGCTGATGTAAGGATGGGGCGTGCCATCACATGTGGAACTCACAGCAGACATGTAAACTGATGAACAAACGCATCAGTTTTTGAAATTGTGCAAAATTAAACTAATCTAGATGCTACTAACACAGAACTAGTGTTTCTCATACGTCTTTACTACCTGCAACATTTCCAAAGACTGATAAAGAAAGTACACTGAACTAGTGGAATAAACAAATACATATATTTTCTACTAAAATCAATTTAAGAAAAGTTGGATTATTCAAATAATTAACAAATAAGGAACATGAGGAAAACTAGTCAGATTTTAACAAAATTTAAGTATTACAGGCTTCTTATTCATCCCATTTCATCCAAATTATAAAAACATTATAATACCCCACAATATTACCACTGAATAATGCCACTTCCCACTATAATACCACTGAAATGACTCTATCTAGAAAGTATCCCTGAAGTCTCAAACTTTATTTGAAAGAAAAAAATAGATAGATCCATATATTGGGCAAGATCTATAACTAGTTCAACTCGTTGAAGTCTTACACTCTTATCTAAACCCTACCTGATAGCTCTGGCGATAATGGCATCTTTCCATTCTGAAGATGCGACTGATCACAGGCCCCTTAGCACTTGGCTACCTATACTTGACAGAACTCAACTTGATTGGATCTCTGAAGGGTGGTTCAGATCCCAACATAATTTCCAGAGGAAGCTGGAATTGAGAGAACAGCTGACGTTTTCTCAGGGAACTGGAATATGTGACCATGGGAGCAGTGATATATTGCTTGCTAATTCCTTGTGCTATTCACCCTGGATGAGTCAAAAGTACAGCATATGCAGACTATATTTTCCTACAAAATTCTACTTGAGTCTCAAATCCAAGTTTAAAAAGTGCTTTTATAAAAAAATAAAATCCCAACCACTTTTTATAATTCCAACATCTGTTTCCAAAGAGAAAAAGTCGACATTTAGACAGCCAGCACCATAATTTTAATATACTACAACTAATACAATTACTTGATAGACTGTGGGATCAGTTTCACTGCACCCTAACTTGTGATATTGATATGTTGGCTTATTGTATATATAATGGATGTAAATAAAACCTGGAAATCTTTTTCAAGGTAATTTTTATTGAATTTGTTCCCTGTCAATTGCACATGTGTATGGAAGGCATCCTGGTCATTTTCACTCTCCTTGCATATTCATATCTTTTTGTTTTATGATCTAGTGCATTTAAGCAGAGCCCTGTTTGTGTACATGTGGGTCTAGAATGACACACCAGGCTTGTGGTTCACCAAAAGCTATGCAAGGACCAAGAACCCTCACTATTCATGTGGTACTATGTGCTAACACAATAATAATAATAATAATAATAATAATAAATCTCCCCTCACTAAAGAAACGATGAGAGACAACAATTTTGATATGTATCCTTAAATTAGGGAGAGAGTCAGTCACACAAACTCAATTAGATATACTTCCCTGAAGAGAACATTCTAGGGTGACCTGGGGAAAAAGTAACTTGCTATATGATAACAAAGACTGTAAGTTCACTGTGATTAGGCTATTGAGCTTCAATTGTCATTTATGGAATTTCTAGGTACACAATGAATGTCTTAATAATTGTAACAAATAAATGATTATTGACATCAACACCAACACTGTTATGCTGCTTGACAACAAATCCATGTTTGCTACAAAACTCATGTACTGACTATGGAAATAAAGTTCTAGCAAGGTCCCCAGAAATTCCAAATATAACAAAGAAAAGATGACTGTGACCACAGTCAGGTCAAAGGTCTCTAGGCAATGGGTCAGTGCCCTTTATATTGACACAGAGTCTGTGCCCACAATAAGCATTGTTTCTGGAGGGCAGAATACTAATTCAATACACAGCATTTACTTGACTCTTAAGAAAATAGCAATTTTGAAATATAGAGTCAATTTACTAGCAGCTTGACAAACGTAACAAGAAAAAAAACACCAAATTAAGTAATTAACTCTAAAATGTATTATAATTTCAAAATGTAAAAATTTGAAAAACTATCTTAACAACATGAAGTATACACTAAATAATAATATACCTATTTCTAGGAAATTTATAAATAACGAAGTAAACAAAAGCACAAATATAATAAAACTGCTTTCACAACATTTAGATTATGAGGGGTTACTTCCACTAAAAACACCTACATGAATATCAATTAGGGAGCCTCAGAAATCTCAACACATTGGCAATTCAGTAAGTTGCATCAACAAAAATCCTAAAGAGGAATACTATACACTTCAAATTATAGCGGTTCTCATAAGACTTCTCACCAGACCTAGTGATTTAACTCAGAATCTCCCATTTAATAATAAGACACTGGGATGCCATCATATCATCTTACAGTTAAACATCAAAATATGAAGCAATAAAAATATCCTGTATGTAGACACACACACACACACACACACACACACACACACACACACACACACACACAGACTATAGAAGAAAAGCTAAGAACTGGCCAAGCATCATGTATGCCCAGAAAAATGATGCTAATGTCCTCTTTTGTGCATGTACCTACGATGAGATACAGCAAGTGTGTTCACACATGCTAGAGAGTCTAGGATGCACCGACGTGGACATTTGTGAACCCAGGCTCAACCGTCAGTGAGGTTGGCTCACTCTGGGAATACCCTGTCTATGACTGGGTAGTGCCAGGATCACAATATCAACACATTTTAAGTCACACGTAGGTGACTTCTGGTCCTCATGCAATAGCCCTAGCCCATACTGCGGCTGCTATATGGTTATTTTAATGTCAGGATAATGAAGACACATGATGTACCACAGTGCACTCTCAAAGCATTTTCTGCACCTCGTTTCTTTTCAAGGTTCCCCATGAACTAACACAGAGTGTCACACTGTAGACAACCAAACTTTCTGACCCAAAAGGACCTTCAAGGCGCCACGCCCACAGCACTCAATGGCCAAGCTCTCCTTCTTAGAATCAAAGAGTACCCTAATTACTCTAAATGCCAACTGGATGGACGATGAATATCTTCTATTTACTGGGAATTAAAATATTTATGTAAACAACATAATTATGAGTTACAAATGGTTTCTAACCAATAATAATGTCCATTCTTATTGACATTTTCTACTACACTTTGGCAATACAAAAGAAAAAAAGAAACAACTGAGCAGACAAACATTATGACCTAATATAGCTCTAATCTATGAGGAAACAGATAACAAAAGAAACTTCTACAAAAAGTAACTGTCACTCGCTGTAACCTAATGCAGTCTAGTGCACAGAAAAGGACGATAGGTTGGTATTCTTTGCATCAACAGAGTTTTGATTTTATGTTGAAAATTTTTCAGAGCACTGAATCAAAAAAAAATCAAGAGTTACAACACAGCATGCTCCAAACGATGTCAGAAAAATACTAGTTTGAATCAAATTTTATAAATTATCAATTAAAAAAATAAGTAAAATCAGTCAGCAACTGCATGTCTTAGTCTCACTAAGACACTTGCCTTTTCTCTATTTTGCACTAAACTCTTAAAGTATGTGACAGTCTACAGACAATTAGATGGCACAGTCATTTACATTAAAAAAAACTTTGTCTTCTAAATATTGCCATAAGAGACCTAAGCCGGGATTCCCTTACGCAGCAGTTCTTCCATCAAGTCTGGAAGGTATCTCAGTGGTAAAATGCTAGCCTATGTAGCAGATGCCCTGGGCTACCTCTTCACTCCTGGGAAAAAGAAACAAAAGAAAGAAGAAAAGAAGAGAGAAATTCATTCATCAAAAATAATGAAAGCCCAGTCAATTCTCAAAGTCATTCAGTTTTCTTTGCACTGAAACATTGGAATTGAAAAGGAAGGTTACAGCAACATCTTGGTGAAATGCCAAAGTCAATGACACAGTCCAGAGTACTATCCAAAATCCCTATGAGAATTCCTCCCACACCTGGTTTTTGCCTTTCGAAACAAAGCTGGAGGGAAAAACTACCAAGTCTTTTTACTACACTCCAGGTTTTCAATTCTAATCCTATGGTATCAGGTAACTGGAATATCCAACTGAGTAGATTCTTAAGCAGAATGCTAAAGTTAGATGTGCTAGTGCATTCCTATGACCCTGGAATGCAAGAGGCTGAGGAAGCAGAATCACAAGTTCAAGGCCAGCCTGGAGGCAAGGATGAGCTGTCTCTAAAACAAAGGAATGGACAGTGAAATTCCACATGACACCCTCATAGATTGTGATATTCCTGGTGCTGACAGTGGAGTGCTGTCTCCCCAGCAAGCAGCATCCTGCATCTCAAAGCTTTTAAATGTGCATCTGAAAACATGGGGATCTATTATGCCTTAAAATGTCCACATCATTCATAGAAAAAATATGAATGTCCCAATCTCTGGTGTAGACAGACAGATGACATTATTACCATTAAACCCAGAGCCAGATGCATGCTGGGAAAACACTACCAAAAACCACAAGCACAACTATACATGCACAAATGTACACTCAGATACAGATGCTGCCTGTGCTACTTTACATTGTCCTGTGAAATGTGGTAGAATTCTCGGTTTTTGAATGTTCTGAATTTATCAGAGATTCATTCAGACAGACTAACAAACAGAAACTGGGAGAACCTGTCCTTCAGTATATTCTGGTCCAAATGAGATAAAATATTTGGGTTCTAGATTATAATCTCTGATAGGTAAATGCATGCTACTGGAATTGTTTGAGTGTATAGTTATTTTTCTACATGTGTTTGTCTACACATAAAGGTTTACATATCTAACACTTAAATGGTATATGTACACATGTTTATATGCAATTGTAAGCATAAGCTCACATAACTACACACTATGTTTATACATGAAGTCCCAGTCTAAATTCAGAAAATGAGCTCCTGGTTTATCCTCCCTATTTTTAAAGCACTGGCTTGCTGGTTTGATTTAACACTTATGGAAATGATTTTCCATGTCACAATTACCCCCCTTGAGCAGGTATGATAAAGTTGCTGTGATATTGAGAGTCGTCTGCCAAGCACTTGCCAAGGGGACAGAAGGCTGGGACTCAGCCATGTTTCTAGTAAAGTGAATGACACTGGTAATTAGTACTAAGCTAATTTAGAGTAATGGGTGCAATCATGTTAGTGCAGAGGATAGAAGTCAAGAGATACCATTTGAGTATCCATGTACAGTTATTTTTCTATGTGTTTGTCTACACATAAAGGTTTACATATCTAACACTAATGGTATCTAGTTACAACCTAGGTGTTAGTCCTTAGACCTCCCAGCAGAGGAGCAACAGGGACAGAGGTATAAGATCAGTATAAGAAGAAACCTTTGGATCAACTTCTCTAAACTCTCTGTGACAGTCTAAAGCTCCTGCTCTTGGAACTGGACTTGCAGCCCCTTAACTCCAAGCCAGCAAGTGGATTTAGACAACAGTGCAATTTTCCTCAGAATCACTCAATACCCTAAAGGAGCAGCATCAGTTTATACTCCCACCAAGAGTGGATGAGGGTTCTCTTCTTCACCCCACATCTTTGCCAACATTTGTTGTTGGTTGTTTTTCCGATTTTATGCATCCTTTGTGGTGTATGATAGAATCTCATAGTAGCACTGATTTACATTTCTTCATTGCTAAAGATAACAAACTATTTATAGATATTTCTTAGAGATTTGTATTTCTTCTGGGAATCTCTGTTTAGGTCAGTGGCCCATTTTCTAATTTGGTCATTTCCCATGCTGATGCTTAATTTTTTTTAATTCTTTACATATTCTGGACAGGAATTCTCCCTTTAACATAGAGTTGACAAAGATTTTCTCCCATTCTGCCAGCTGCCATCTTGCTAGACTAACAATTTGTTTTGCTGAACAGAAGCATTTCACAAGGTTCCATTTGTCAACTGTGAACCTTAATTCCTGTGTATGGGGTTCTACTCAAGAGTCCTTAACTAAGCTAATCTCTTGAAGTATACTCCCTACATTGTTCTCCAGCCATTTCAGAATTTCAGGTTTGGTATTAAGGTCTTTGATCCATTTGGGTGGATTTTTGTGCCGGGTGGGAGATAAGGTTCTAGTTTCATTTTCCTACATGTGGATATCCACTTTCTCAGCACCACCTGTTGGAGATGCTCTCTTTTTTCCACTGTGTGTTTTTGGCACCTACAGCTCATTGTTGAGATTCTTCCTCCAAAGGAAAAAAAAAACTGAAAAAGGAGCTATCTTATAACCCAATTAAGCCACTTCGTGGCATATTTTCAAAAGAGACTACATCATTACAGGGAAAATGCATATCAATATTACTGCCGCTCTATTCACAACAGCAAAGCAATGGAACCAGCCCATCAATTAATGAATGGACAATGAAAATGTGTTATATATATATATTATATATATGGGAATATTATTCACCTATTAGGAAAGTGAAATTGTAACATTCATAGAGTAACGCCAGAAAAAATTATACTGAGTGAGGTAACTTAGTGCCAGAAAAACAAATAACACATATTCTCACTCATATGCAAATACTATCATGAAACCTCAAGATCCATCCAGTTAACAATCTCTAGCCCAGAAGTTTTACTTAATGATAGTTAATGGACAGCAGAGAACAGATGCCTGAGGACCATTCAGCCCCTGATGGGACATCCAAACCTCACCCCTCAAGGATCAGGGAATTTGAATTTTTTTTAAATAAAAGACACTAAAATAGTACAAAAACATAAAGTGATGATTAAAAGTTTCAGAGACCCTTAAGCATCTTTTTGGTCTTGGTCTGTGGAATTCATGAATAACTCTATCTGGAGTATCTGTCATATATACATACATAAAAATTCAAATCCCCAGATCCCATATAAAAATGTCAGGTAAGTGTGGCAGCCTGTCTGTGAAGGTGGAGAATAGGAATCCCCAAGGAAGTCAGCTAGCCAGATTAGCCCCAGCGATGTGCCTACACAGGCATGTATACTTAAAGTAAAAAAAAAAAGTAAAACAGGATTATATATATTCATTAGAGAGATACATAATACAGATTATCCAATTTTTAAAAAGTTGCAAAACATCACACTTGTATATAAAAGAACTGTAAGTTACATATTTATATATACACATGTAGTTAGTATACATGCAATGATTTTTCTTTTGTTTTATGTATGTGGCAATTACATATGTGTATGTATGTGTTTTGCACATGAGTGTATGTATGTGTATCTGCTGGTGTATGTACACAAGATCACTTGAATATGTGTGCCTGTGGAGGCTCAAGGGTGATATCTGAAGTCACACATTGATTGATCTTCTAGCTTATTGTGAGCCCTAATCTGTAATTAAACCCAGAACACACCACTGGGGCTAATCTGGCAGAGAACTGATTCAGACAGAAGGAAGTAGATGAGAGAGAGTGGGAATGCAGCTAATGATGCCACAGATGCAAGTCATGAAGACAAAGAAAGGGAATCTGCCCTCCAGACTCCAGCAGTTCCACTGACACCTTGCTTTCGGGCACAAATACAGGTTCCTGATTTTCCTATCAAAACTGAAAAAAAAAATAGCTTTGATTGTTTTATGATACCTAGTAGAGGAGTCCCTTAGTTTTCCAGAAGACCTATCCAAGACTCCTCTGGGCTCCAAATCCTAGATGCTGGAGCTCCTGGCTTGGGACAGTGGCATTGGTTTTCATACTATAGCTGCTCTTGACATCACCTCAGAGGTATGTGTAGTAAGTAATTCAATGAAAACAGTTCTCCACGGTATTTGTTTCAAAACACCAGCAAGGAAACAAGTGTTCCCAAAATCACTACAATGTAACTTATTCCCATATTTCCAACCACACAAATATGAATTCACAGATACAGAATCAAAACAGAGAGGGACAACTCTTTATATAATAGGCACGGCAGCACTGAAAGATTACTAACACATATATTCCCAGGGTACTTAGTATATTTTAAGGTGAAGCTCTATAAAAAAAATCTTAATGCAGACAATCTAATGAACAATAAGAAATCTCAACTGAGGACCTGATCATGTATAAAGAGATTTACTTTAACATCAATGCTCAGAATCCCATAAAGGTAGATGCTTTAAGAATCATTTCAATTTTGCGCATGAACTGAAGTACTACAACATGCTGGACTATAATATAATTACTATGAGCCTGCACCAGGGTGAATGTCTGAATTTGTGTTAGTCTATAATCATGATTTTCTTCCAAGAATTCAAGTCCAGGTATGAAATGGGTTTTCAAAAGTAGGATCCCTGGCTGAGGAGATGGCTCAAGAGTTAAGACTCTGGCTTAAAAGCAGAAGGTCCTAAGTTTGGATCCCAAGTCCCACGTAAAAACACCAGGTAGAAGCAGCAACTGCTTGTACTTCTGGCCCTGGTGGGTGGAGCCTGAGAAATCCCAAAGTGAAACAAAAATGAGGTAGACGCAATCCAGGATTACTCCCCAAGTCACCTTTGATCATCCACAGAGACATACAGTGCCTTCTGATACATAAATGTACATGCACTCAAAATAAAATTTTTTAAAAGGAATAGGATCCCTTGGAAGCCCAAGAAGATCATTAACAAAGGCAGGTAGAATCTAAGAGTCAGAACACTTTCCAAGACCCTTCAATGCCACTTTCTTTGTAACCGATGATGCGGAAGTGCATGCTTTAAAAAACATTCTTGGCCCCTCAGTAACTGCAGCTGAGAAAGACAAAGGGCCCTCATGTGTTTTCTTTTCCTCATTTGGAAACATCATAAGTAACCCCTCCTAAATGTGCTATACTTTTAGGAGCTAAAGTCAAGATCCATGGGAGCTACTGCACACAGTGGCAGGGAGAAAAGCTCAATGACCTTAGAACATACATAAAGCAAGGAACTATAAAACTGAGATAAACATCCTCCCTGTTCCAATTAGTACATTCATCTTTCTGCTAATCCCACTGAAAATCAGGAAAGGGTTTCAAAACAAAATATCATGATTGAGATGCATAAACTAACACCATGTATGATTATGATTTCGTGCACAATAAACCTCAAAGACTGCCATGAATCACATTTATAACAAATGTACAGAGAATGTTATCTTGAGAGTCAAGCAAGTTAGCAATGTTTTAATCTAAAATATTCATGTAATTTTTAATGAATTATTATATTACATGTCTAAGTAATAAGCAATCAAACCCTTTAAAAATATGTTTAAAATGTTCTTATGTTTTCTTTACATCAGAAAACCTCATTCAATTAACTTACTGCTTCAACAACACACCCAAAAGTGGATTCAGAAATTCTGCCACTCTGCTGCTGTGCGTTTAGGGAGATGGGGGAAAAAACAAAGTGAAAAGCAATACGTGACTATATTGCTGGTCCAAACAGTGCCTGAAAATGCACTCACACACCATGCTGCACCTTGAGATCAGTCTAGGCTTTACTACATTCTGATGTTCCATTTTTAAACTCTTAATTCTATCAATTTAACTGGTTATTCCAACATACTTTCAAAAATTCAATAAAAAAATCCAGAGAGTCTCAAATAAATACACCTATGTTTTTATACATCTTAGAATGCTCTCAAATTTAACAAATAAGGCACAAATATATCCATCATGAAAAATCAAAACTGTAATGGCCTACAATATATTTTATTAGGACCATGGAAAATACAGAATAAGTATCACACCTTAGAAATTTGAAAATCAATACAGAGTGAGAAGGATGCATATTTAAAAAACACTAAAAATTATCCTGGACACTTTCTAATATGTCTTAAAGTATATATGTATTTATAGGTGAAGTGCACACACATGCAGGTGTGTGTACATCCACTTTTTTTTTTTGCCTTAAGACTTTCCTAAAGGTAAATATAAGCAAGTGTGGTGGCAATCCATGGCATAAACAAAAAACTAACATTTATCTTTACAGATAACACAATTCTGATTACTTGGCATCCAAATACACATAAACTTCCAGGTAAGTATTGATTATTCTATCTTATAATGAAACACAGAAGTTATTACATTTGTCCTACATAAAACAGTATTTTTAAAATTTATATAGATAGACCATTACCACTGTGTGAATTTATTTTCCCAACAGTGCTAAAGATATGCAAAATTTTCATTCTTTAGAGTTGCACAGTAAATGATTAACACCAGCTCTGCTCATTATCTCCCTTAACAAAACTTCCCTAAAAACAAATAAATCAAAAATGCCTCCAATGTTCCTGAATAAATAAATTATAGACTTATTCAATGGCACCAATGATATTTTTAAAAAAGTGTGAGTTGGGTGTTCAATTTTATTACAAAATTGTAGTTGCTAAAGGGAAAAATCCAATTCTTCATTTTCAACAGTTTTGCTAGCAGCAATGACTCCTCAAAAAATGAAGAAACCTTATGGCATCCTGTGTTCCAACAAATGACCACCATCGCTACTTAGGAATGGCCACTCCTGGGGGCTGAGGATATTTCACTCTCATAATGGAAATATGAGAAACAATGACTGCTACTAGGAGTCATCAATGTATAATCTGAGAAAATAGACAAGAATCTCTATATATGAAACATAATTCTTAACTTGAAACATATGCAGTGATTTTGTGGTAGATGACTGTGGACGTTTTATTTTCATATAACCCCAACACTTTTTCACAAGTGTCATAAAAACAATGACAAAGGGATACTGTGTATGCAGGCTTTTAGAAAGACTAGCTGTCATGTAACAGCTGTACCTGTGCTTTATGTTTTAAAAAAACACAATACAGAAATAGTACTAATTAAGCATAAACGTTAAGGGGAAAATTAATGATGTGATGAAATTGCATTATTTTAAAGTGAAAATCAATGCATTCTAGAATTCAATAAAGCCCACTAGGTAATAAGTCTGCAGCCTAGTGCAGATTGCAAGCCAAAATCTGAAATTAAAGTGCCAGTGAGTTAACCTATATTTTATTCACATAACCACTAAAAGTCCATTTTCTTTTATGAACGACAAAAGTTGCAACATTAGAAGACCCAATGTAGGAAATGCATTGTAATAATTCTAATCCTACCATTATCACACATAATTCTCAGTGAAAGATTTTTGCTGTCTCAAAAAATGCACACCACAAAATAATTCTGCTCAAAATATAGTAAGCTTTTTATTGCTCTAACCAGAAGATTTTTCTTGAAATTAAAGAAAGCTTGGAAATTAAGGTGACTGAAACATGTTTTCACCTAGCAAAGTAATATGGTAGCTATTCATCACCTGAAGTCATAAAACACTGGGTCTTGTCCTTAGCATATTCTAATGAAGTCTATCATGCAAATGAGACTGACCTTTTCCTCGAATTCTGCAAGTTCACATTTATTCCAAGAGTACATGAGTTTGCCAATACAAACTAGCCACAGACTGCATAATTACTGTAATCAATTAGTTGTTAGTGTCTTTCTGCTCATTTTCAGCTAATGTCAACTAAGCCATTTTTGAAGGAGCCATCCTTGACAAGAGCTTTTCAGTTATTTTTTAAACTGTAGAAGAGAAAAGAAAAGACAAAGATGGATACACACAAACTTCCCAATATGGTCACAAGATTGCATTCTTCCCAGAGATGTTAACATTCAAGCCAAAACTCTAAAGTTTGTAAAAGACAAAGACTTCCTGGTAAAGTTGTGTATCCTTAAAATGACATTGAAGTTTTCTGCCTATGCAATTAAACATTAATATTTAAATATTTAAATGAAGGACCCTCTCCTGGGCTGCAGTTCAGACTTGGGAGAACTTGGGCCCTCTTCTCAACGGTTGAGTAAACAGGCCGTACCCTCTGCTCGGAAGCAGTCTATTCTGGAGACAGTTATGGATAGGATGCATTACAGCAGCCGGTAATTAAAGGAAAAACTAATACTGTCGCAGAGATGGGGAATTTTGTAAAGGAAAAATCATTTATCATGGCTTACAGTTTTCACAACTGAAATGCATTATCTCTTTCTTTAGCACATATCCATTTAAAGCCACTATATTTGCTAAACAGAAATGAGATCTACTTGCTGATCTTAACAGCATTAGCCAATACGAGTGGAACAAAACTATAATCGGTCTTAGAAAGTGTTCTACACTGAAGAACAACACAAAATCTTGGAATTTAAACTGAGGGCATCAGAAACAAATGTCAATGCGAAAGCTATTAAATCACAGGGAAACAAAGACCAACATTACAGTTATTATCTCAAGGAAATAAATAATACATAAGTGAAGTTGTTATTTCAGAAGAAACGAGACTTTTCAAAAATACTACAGTATATAACTAAGTTAAGATTTTATGAAAAAGATTAAAGTAAAAAAGCTTCTCAGTTACTGAAAAATATTAATTTTATATCAAGCAATGTTCAATCACTGTACTGAGCAGTACATTAATGAAGAGCCGACTTGGGTTTCATTTTTGAAACAGTAAACACTTGGCACCAAAAGGTATAAATTCAAAACAGAAAAAGTGCCATCATGACGAGAGAGGAAGCTGACTTGTGGACATGAAAAATTATCAAATGGGAGAACAACCCTGAGATGAATAATTCATTAACAATCTTAAACTCAAAGAATCAGCATCAAATCTCAGCTCTGGTTGGATATGCCAACCTGAGGTGCCCAACTCATATTTTCTTTGAATGAACTTAATTCTGAATATTTCATATACTGACATCACTGTCCACTTAGGAACTACTGACTTGAAATATTGGAAACCTAGTTAGAGTGCATACCATAAGAACAAATCAATACATATATTGCCCCAAATGTGCATCTATCGGTGAATATTTATCTTCTTCAAAAAGAGATGGGATTGAAGCTAAAATTTTAAATGTAAACAAAGTATGACAAAACCATGTATATACCTATATGTACATACTGGGGAGGCCTTCAGCTTCTTTGTCTACTGCTAATGAATGTGTCATCTTTAAAGGCAATGGCATGCTTCCTTGGAATTGAAACTATCTCTGAAAGACAAGTACTCTGGAGAAGACAAGTACTATAACAAAGACATTGCTTTTTATTAAGAATCTGGCATCACAGTACAGCCTTGTGGCTCAGATCCCAGCACTAGAGAGGCAGGATCAAGAGGATGGAGAATTCGAGAGCAGCCACTGTCCAAGGAAAAAACACAACACACACACACACACACACACACAGAAAAGCAGTAGCCATATGAAGAAATAACATTTCAAAACAAAAACGGAACAGAAAGATAGAAGAATACTAAAAATGGTCTGTTTTCACAGAAGTAAATAACCTGACAATCTTGAAAGCTAACTGTGGTATAATGGTCTGCCTACCTTTTCAAAGGTCCAAATAAATTTGTAGTGTGTGGGGAAACATTGCTTACAAATATCTGTGCCCATAGTTATATGTAGAGTGAAAAGAGCAATCAAGTAACAGTGAGAGGAGACACTGAAGATTCATTGCCACACTTCTGAGACTGCTGGAACCAGTCACCTCGGAGCTTCAAGTCCCTGAAACTTTCAATACTGACAGAGCCAGATGCAGGAAGAGAGCTGCTTTCATTCTTGTCAGAAGAATAATGCGAGGTGAGTCTTTGACAGTTACTGAGAAGGGACAAGAGCAAACAAGATGAGAAAAAGGGAGAAAAATAACCGGCAACAAATCTGGAGGGCCCCCAGGCTTCTCGAAAAGAAGGCCTGAGCAGAGAGCAACCATGCAGCATGTCTTCAGGAAAAGGCTAACACTTCAGAAATGCTTCACAAGACGTGAAGCGAACGGAGCACTGCTGCTCAGTCACAGATGATGTCTTCATGGTAAGCACTTTAGACAACTTGTGACAAAAGTCCTGTTAGGACATTAATTGTCCACGAAAGCTGACCTGCAGCAACGCGCAGTGCTCAGTTCCAATAGCTCAAGCTCTGGTACTCACATGAGTGCAGATGATAACTGACATTCACATATCACAAAACCTGGGAGAGGATGGGATATCCATGCAGGGCTCTCATAAAAGAGAGGCTTGCTAGATTTATACTCTGTGAATAGAAATAAACAAAACACAACACCAAAGACTTTCTACATTTGACGTAAGTTTTTTTTAAATTAACTGATGGAAAATAGAGAAAAATAAAATTTTCTAAAGTTTTGTGTGATTACTTTAGAGAAAACAATTCTTACAGAAACTGAGGAGTAACTGAGTTTCTGATATTGTACATGGAATGTGCTGGGTTCAATTACACATTGTAATTTATGATTATGACAGTATTTCAGTATTTTCAAAAAGCTATGCAGTATACATAGCACCTTCCTAACACAGTCATTTAAAACTACAGTAGGTAACTTTAAATCATCTTTCTTGTTCACTAAATCTCATAACCAGATCAAAACCAGTCTCTGAGATTAGTGGACAGTTGATAAGTATTGACAATTAAACAGAGCAAGCTTTAGAGCTGAGAAATGTGCTGAATAAACCCATAATCTTACAATGAGTATGGTGAGGCACTCCTATAACTCCAACAACAGAGGCAGGTGGATAGGAGGTAAATATCATCCCCTTGGTTATAAAGAGAACCCATACCAGTCTAGGGTATTTTGGAACATGTCTGTAATCAACCAAATAAATAAACCTTAAGCCTATGTGGAATTGTTGTTTTTAAACAAAACTTGAAATTATTAATTTGGAATTAGTTCAATGTTTTTAAATGACCTAAATATATAATACAGAAAAACATTCAATTTTCAGTAGATTTCAAACTTCCCCATCTAAGAATTCGACAGTTTTCAAAATGCAACATACTGTAGATGTTAAACATAAACACACACACAATTTTAAAACAGCAGGAGAAAAGTGAGTTTCTGATCACATATCGATAACTTTACTAGCTTATAAGAACATATTATGTAAACTTACATGCATTAGGAACAAAAGATGCCTAACGTAGATATTAAGGATAAAAAGAACTAGAAAACTAATTAACGGTACTTAGTGTATTCATCTTCCAAAAATCCACAGATGTTGAAATTAAAGTTTTCTTATTTCAGTACTCTAACAAATAACTGAAACATGTTTGCATTTCATTAAGTCAGTTTAACCTCAAGGAAAATATTGCTTGTTCACTCACAGAAGTAGATGAACCACTTTGACATTAGTGAAATACAAACGTTGTACCTAAAAATATTTATGAATTAGCCATCCCACAGAATGATGAGATCAGAGCCATATGGAATGTTATTGCACTGGGCAGCTCTATAAATGAATTTAATTCTCAAAGAGATCCCATGACTCTGCAGAGTGGCCCCACTCCATTTGGACGAATTTAATTATTTTGCAATTCTGCTCGAAATCTATAATTTCCATTATTTTTCATATTAATGGCTAAATCAATGTCCCAGAAGGAAGAGTCACTTTCCATACTTGTGTTAAAAATTAGGGATTTATACTGCGTATGAAAAGTTCGGCACTTGTTTCTTTCTTTTGAGTGTGAAAAAGAAATAAAGCCACACTAAGTAGAATTTCCAAAAGTCATTTATCAAAGATATTTTGTCTGTCTTATAAAAATGGCGGGAGATGGTGTATCTTCTGATGACCAATTCACCAGGGCACTAATTGAGACTTGCCTTCTCCACAAGAACTGTGATCCTTCTACAGACTGAAGAACCCTTGGAGACAACTGAAGAAAATCATACCCGTCTGGCACAATGATAACTCTAGCCAAAGATCGAAACTACCAAGACTTTTGAAGAATGTGCAAGAAAGAAGGTTAAACCCACCATGTGCAGTCAGTACTAAACAAGATGCCACCAGCCAGGAAACAAGGCTAGGAAACAACTGCTAACAACAGAACAGCAAGGACCAGCAAGTCTCACCAACAGTGAATGAAGTGAGCGCAGATTTAGAGGCAAGGCCCTTAGGGAGAGGCAGGAGCTACTGCAGGAGACACTACTTTATACCCAGTCCTGGGGAAATGAAACGTGCACTTATCAATGAGAATGAGAGAACTGGTCTATCCTGGACCTAACTTCTCAAAAGGAATGGGTAGTTCCTACATTCTAATACTGACTGGTATACAATAATCCATGTCGTGAGCTATATTCAATCTGGAGACAAAAAAGATCAAGTATAAGAGGCTACAGGGAGAGCATCACATGCACCTCTCCAGATCAGTTTCCATGCATGGTACACTGCATGTTGGAGCCATGTTGAGCTCATGGAACCAACCCCAGGACAGACCTGGACCTAGACTTAGACCTACTGTCTCCACAGGTTGATGGAGTGAAGATTGGCTCACCGCATGGAACACCTGCTCTACCAAACATATCTTGAGACATTAAACTTAATTATGAAAAAACTGTCACCCACCAAATTTCAGAGAATTGTGAATATACATCACTACACAATTTTTCTATTACATTAATTCCCTTTTTACAGTGACCACTGGACAAGACAAGCTAATAAGAGTTGAATGTGATCAAAGAATGTTATTTATTTGTATAAAAATGCCACAATGAAAACCATCATTTTATACAACAAATGCTTTAAAAATTTCTAATTATCTTTCAGTACTGCCAAAAAACTTTCACAAAAATCATGTTTTTAGTTTTATACTTTCAATTGCTAATGAACAGTATGAAAAGCCATTTCCCATTGTGTTGCATTCATACTGAACACTTGACACTGTACATGTACATTAAATAAGCTGAGAAGAACCACAAAACAAATTGTGAGTATGGTTTTGGTATACCACTGTAACATTTATTAATAGATTTATTAAACATTACCAACTTCCTATCCCACAAAGCCTGATATATTTCATGCTCTCCCCAAAATAGCAAATGAATTCACAGCAAGTAAATGGGTACGTGGATGTTAAAAAAAAGAAAATCCACCACAACACGCTCAAAATGCAACCATCCTCCAGAAGGGAGAAGGCCCTGAGGAAAGATTTATTAAGTTGAAGAAAAATAACAGAAACCAAGCCAACTACAGAAGTGAAGACACCAGACACCAGTGTCTGAACTACTCATCTTTCCAGAAAACTCTCCTGCTTGGCCATGAGCTGGCACTTTCTCCAAGAACACCGATGTCCAATAAGCACAGACAATCGTCATTATCTCCTAACTGGCACTTTGCCTTGTCCATATACTGTCTCTTTGGAGCAGCAGTCCTCTCCTTTCAGCAGCAAATGCTGGGCATTGATCACAATGACCATGAAGTGACCTGACAAGTCACCACATAAAGGAGCATTAGGAACATAGCGCCTACTTAAATCATAGCCTGCTGGGCACCAACACTGGAAAACTAGGTATGCTGCCTTCTACATGGCAGAGATCTCGCAGCAAATGTCTGCTTTTGAGACACGGTGAAATCTATCTCAGGCTGGCTGAAAACTCCCTATGTAGCCAAGGATGATCCTGAACTCCTAACCCTCTTGCCTCCACCTGTTTCATGCTGGCCTGAGAGTGTGCACTACCATACCAAGTTTATGTTGGAAATGGAACCAGGGCTTCATGTACACTAGGCAAACACTCTACCCATTGAATCACATCCCCAACCCCACTTCACAACAATGTCATAATGACAGTGGACTGAAGTATGCAGAGGCCTAAGAAGTTTCCTTCTTTGGTTCTTATTTTTTGTTAATGTTTTATTAATTTCAGAGAGAGAGAAAGAGAGACAGAATACTCTGAATGTATCTACTACCAATAACCCTCTTGTCCTTTCTTTTTCCCAGTTAGTCCCTCTTCTATTTTCCTGTCTTTCAATTCATATCACTCAACACTAAAGTTTAGTATCTAGCCCTTAAAGTTTTCCAAGCATTGCCCTGCTTGATTTTATAGCTTTGTCTCATGTCATGCCCAAATGAAGAACCACAAACAGTTGTGCTATCTGGTAGGCAGCAAGCTCTCCCCTGACAACACTGTTGTTGTTTTGTTTTGTTTTGTTTTTTCCCTTCCTTCTGGGACTTCCCAGGCTCTGCCCACCAGAGCAGGAAGTTTAGGCCACTGCCGTTTCTGCCTGGCATTTTTACATGGGACTTATAAAACTCAGGACCTCCTTCTGTTTTCAAGGAAGAGTTTTAATCCCTGAGCCATCTCTCCAACCCCTGACACTGTCTTTTTATTGCCAAATGTTTAAGGGCCTCAATAAATAAAAGCCAAGCTCACCCTAAGGCCCCTCTCCTCCATTCTCAGAAGCCTGAGGGAATGGAAGGGAATTATCTTCCAAACCTTAAATTTAGTGGAAGGATGTTTTAAAACAATTGATTTTTTAGATAAGAAAAATAATCAAGAAGCAGATATAGATGCCAGTAGGCCTAAGTCTAATTCTAGAGTGCAGGTACCAACAGAGCACCTCTCTAAATGTACTGCGTGGGTCACTCAGTTTTCCATGCCTTGGGTATCTCAAGCCATTCTAAAACTTTACCCAGCTTCTGGGGATTTTCCAGTTACCTACTGTGGGCTCAGGACCATCTCTCATGCAGTCTTGTTCTTTCAACATCAATGTCACTGGCAACCTGAGGCTACACCTCATGGTAAGGCCTATCCTCTGTTTCTATCTTGACTGCTACTTCTTACCAAGCTATATCATCTTCCCATACAGGGAAACAAACCGACAACTACCTCCTCAGTTTCTGTCTGTAACTACATAACACAGGGATTCCGAATAGATTTTTACATGTCTGCTTGAGTCAAGTGCCTGCAAAGCTCTAACCATCTCTGCTCCATCCTCTTGTATCTTCGCTGCCATCAGTCTTTCCAATGACTCTCAGAAACTACTGAGCAAATCCTTAGCTCCTTCCCTGTCTCGTCTGCTAATTTTGTTCTTGTACTTCTCTTCTCACACCCCTACTAATACATAATGGCGATGGCAAACCTTCACTATAATTGAAAGATAATGAAGATAACAAAAACAGGCTTAATTTTATATAGAGTTACTTTTAAGCTTTATCCAAACTCTGATGTTGAAAATGGCATTTGTGCTGCCTTAGACCTGTAAGTTGCTGACCCAGAAACACAAAGAGTATGTGACAAAATATAACTTTCCAAAAATGGAGGAAAAAAGGGGTTACACCTGTGCCTCTCAAGCAGATAGACCTGAGTTTGGATTCGGGATCCCAAGTGAAAGCACCAGGTGAAAAAAACAGTGGCCTGTACTAGAAGGCAAAGCCTGAGAAACTCCAGAGCAAAGCAAAGAGGATGTAGAACAATCCAGGGAGATTGCGAAGGCACGCACAATGTCCCTTGACTCACACAGACACAAAGACACAGACACACATACATACACAATGAATTTTTTTTAGAAGATTTAAAAATGGAGAAGAAAAATAAGAGCTATAAAGTACCTCTTTCCCAAAAAGCCCAAGAGGAAAAGCTTTCAAAGGAGGGCTCTGCCCCCTCCCCATCTGTTCTGGACGACATGCATATCATCTCCAGAGCCAGAACACCTCCCTTTTCTTGACCTAAATGTTCATCGTCTGTATTGAATTAAAGAAAGCAAAAAAAAAAAAAAAACCTCTATTAATCTTACAATATTACTGTAACAATAATATTTATTGATATTCACAGTATCCAAGGAGAAAACAGCATCTATAACACTGCACTGAGTGAATGGACCCTGTCTCTGAGTGAACATAGGAAATAGTTTCCTATTAAAATAGCTAGAAAATTTAAAAGTGCACACTGAATGCTATCTATGAAAACAACTTCTCTGCACTACCACTAACTTGGAGTGTGTCCCTCAGATACCTAATATAAAGCACCAAGCCATGGCTGCATTCCATTAGTGAGTACAATGAATCTCACAATGCTGATCACTAAAGGATTAGGATTTGAGTATTTCCCTATGATGATGAAAACAAATATACACTAAAGTACTAGAATGATTTATAATGGAAAATCCCCTGGATTACGGTCACTTTGAATCATGCTCAAAATCCATATTGGGTATATTAATGATATTATCTTGACAAGACAAGGACAGAAAGGATTGATGAAATTATTCTATGTACAAATTAAGATCAACTTAAAAAACATTAAACCCCTTCTAGATACAGTGCTGCTTCATGTGACTGTGAAATCCAGCTTGTACAATTAATATAGCAAAATAAAATTTTATGAAAACAAGAAACTATATGTATTTAGTTTTTGTTAGTAGTACATTTCACTGTCAGAAATCTGTATATTTGCTTAACTGCATTCGCCAATAGATCTCCAGTTCCTGTGGGATAAGACTCAAAGAATATTTACTGAGAAATTCAAGTAACATCAGGCACTTGGTTAAATACTGACTATAGAAACTGTTTTAACATTATTTTACTATCGAGTAACAAAAGCAATCTATTAATGGGTGTTACTGAATCTGAATATCAGAATTTCTAAACCTGCTTCTGTCAATTTAAAAAAAAAAAACAAACAAAAAAAAAACAGCCTCACCGTAAAAAGTAGGAGGGAAAGTTACTGAGAAGAGAAGAGTGAGAAAGTGAGGGCAGCATGGGGTGACAAAGAAAACACTGCATAAACTGTTGAGTAAATCTTTCGCTATACATTTCCTTAAAGTAGATGACAACCAAAGAAATTTAACTGTTATGACATTAGTACTGAAATGAAATCTAACAATGGACAATCTAAGAATAAATGGACAAAATAGGTCCAAATCTACAAATTACTAACAAACTGTCTTAAAATGAAACAAAGTAGGTCACTCTGCAACAGAAGAGGCATGATCTGGGGAGAAGGAAACACTACGCCTTAGCCAAGACGTAGAATAAGCAAGATCACCTTCCAGGGCACAACAAAAATAAGTACCTACAGAAGTGGTGAGAACAGGAAACAGGTTCTTTATAAGATGATATTTGCAGTTAAGGAGATGGTTCAGCCAGTAAATTAATTATTGTGCAAAAAAGGACCTGAATTTGATCTCCAGAATCCATATTAGAAGTCAGGGTGCACCTTTACAATCCCTGAATTGAGGAAGTGGAGACAGGAAGACAGTGCCTGTTTCAAAAAATAAGGTTAACCACACCTGAGGAATAACACCCAAGATTTATCTCTGACTTCCATGTGCCTGTGCACACATAGACATACACATGCATGCATATACACTGATTACAGATTATGTTTAGCTATAGAATACTCCTTCTTCACTTCAGATCCCAGTCCTCAGATCAGACTGCTTTGTCACACACCCATCAGCAAAATAATATCGAACCACACAATTCAAAACACCATCTGACATCACAAGGAAGCTACTACAATCATCTTTTCCAGGTGGTGAATATTATGCAAGGTTCACATGGCCAATTCCTGCTAGCCATAAGAAATATTCACTCATAATGCAACTTTGTATTGTTTCAACTATACAGTTTAAAATAAAGCTGAAAGTATCATGTAAGGAGACAGTAAGAGAGTTATCATTACTATTCAGAACTGAAAAACAAGGAACAGACAAACAAGTACCAGGATAATTAAACAGTACTACTTGATTTTTTATAAGAAAAAAATGTACTACAATTATTAAGCTAACAAAGCAAGAGAAAATAGGGGCAAAAATGACAGTGATCTGCAAAATTCTTAAGTGTGTCTTTCGCAGAACCACAATGATCATATTTTATGCTGTCATTCTGCCTTAATTGCTCACCCTAGCACTTTTCTTCCTAGAAGCCATCAGTACCCCACAGAGCCAGATGCTGAACTGCAAAAAAACACACTGTGACCACAGACTTATGAGAAAGTGACTCTGCTGAGCTGTGGTGTATGACAAGTTAATCTTGGCAATTACACTTTTTCCAACAATAAATGACTATTCTGTTTTATTGAAGGATGCATAACAATAGTTATGACTATTCTGTTTTATTGAAGGATGCACAAAGTCTTTACAATAAATTATTCAAATTCACTTTCCTTAAGTATATTTGAAATTGTAAATTGCTACTTCAACTGAACATAGAAAGAACTTCTTAAGTCAAGGCATGACTAAGATGTTTCACATGCTAACATACAAGCCCCAAATACCTCAATCCTTCTAGGAATACTGTATACTAGCATGAGTCTTCCGATCATTGCTTTTACTTCTACTATATTATGCTAAACGTAATATTCAAATAGCAAGTCGTTTAGGAAGAAATGGCTATTGCACAATAATTTATCTACAGGGTGCAAATTGTTCTAAATTTAAAATATTTGCAATGGTGTGAATGTCACATGCCCAATAGCAATAAAACAGTAGGAGCTCATATATTGTTAAAACACAGGCTAGTCTCTATAGGATAGTATCTTTGTGCACATGCTACAAAATTAGGGAAATGCTATGCCAGGTGTTATTCATTTAAAATAATTCTCTTCTAATAAACTTTCCTCAATGTTAAAACCAAAAGCTATTTCTTAATAAATGTTAACACATCAGAGCAAAACAACCTGAGTCAAGTATTTCAAATATCCAAGCCAAGTATGTTCAGTTAAAGCAGCTAAGAAATAACATGTGTATGAACATGCATGTGTGTGCATACACAAATAGCTCCAATTTCACCAAAGCTATATTTTATTCATAGTGCCACTATAAAATAAGAATAAATATGTTAAAATGTACTCAGCAAATCCAGTTAGTTCATCTTAGTACTTTAATAAATATATAATGTACTGATTTCTTTAAATTATTTCCATGTCATTTACTAATTATGAAGGTGATAATTCCGTATATATTTAACAATAAAAAGCCACAGATTATTTACTCTAAATTCCACATTTGCTTATTTTCTAAATATGTGAGGTAGAAAAGTATGCATTTCCAAATGTGTTCAAAGATCCTATACTGACTACACTAACTGTACATGTTAAGAAAACAAAGCTGAGTGTTTGAACACTGTTTCTGGTTTCAGCATCTGAAAAAGAATCCCAGCTGAGGATGTGTTCTGCTCCAATCCTGGGTTACTTGAGGAATCTTGGAGGAGGGTTCATTCTGCTCTGATTCTGTGCACTTAAGAGGGCGCAGCTCTTCAGATGTCATCTTGGGCTAATATACACCAATTTGAAGGTTCCTTGTGCTTCTGTTGGCTTTCCTCTGAATTCCAAACTTCCTCCCTCTGTTCCTTCTTCTCTCACCCCACAGATCCCCTCCCTTATTTCTAATCTCTATGTCTTCCTTGGTAACCTACAGACATCAAAAGCTCAACACATGCCAAATGAACTCATTCTGCTCTCCTCTTCAAGGCATGCTCCTGCAGCCTACTGGCCAGTACTCTTCTGGTGGGACTGCCATCCTGTCCATCCCTCCTGTCACTCCTCCTTTGTTGGCCAGTCACTGTGCCCTTCCCATATGGAAAGATCTTTGCCTTCCTCCCACACCTTGGTCAGGTCTGCCTCTGCACCACATGCCACCTCTACACCAGGTCATGCTCCAGGAGCCCAGTCTCTACCACAGGTTGTTTCTCACATTCAACGTTCACAGGTAAGCACTCAGTACATTGGCTACCCCCACCATGTCTAGGAGAAAGGACCTGCAACACACAGTAGACCAGGTCCTCAACAAACTAATCTTGTCTTCCTCTGGAGATGTGTTTTTCTTGGCCCTGCCTGAGGCACATCAGGCAGACAACTGGTTCTCACAGCACACCTTCTGATAGGCTGCCTATGCCAAAATGCCTTTTCCAATCCAAAGCATGAAGAACATCTATTTCCATGTATCCTGGGGGATCCTGAGATACTTTTGGTGACTTCCCATGCCATGTCCCAAGAGCTCTTGAGGGGAACTCTGTTACAACCTGTATCAGATCCCATGGAGACAGGCTGCTGGTGTCATTCTGAGTGAGTGGGCCTGCAACAATGGTGAGCTCCTTTCAGGTCCAGTGCATGGGAGTGGTCATGAGTAAGATTTATTTTTAAATAAACTCAATTTGTTGAATAATAAAACATTTCAGGGACCAAGAGACACAGAAAGGAATAGTTTTACTTAAACTTCAAAATCTCAACCAGAGTAATTTTGAAGGGCAGTCGTTATGTAACAGGAAGAACAAGGAACTGCTGCAATCTCACTTCAATGTAAGACTACACGCGCACAAGTGGATACACACGAGAAAAGCAGAAGTGCCTCCTATGGCTTAGAATAACACAAGCACCATGGAGTTCTGTGGGAGCCGTGAAAGGTCTGGTTTCCTTATCACAACTGCATGGAAAGTTTGGGTCTTAAGCATGGCACTAAAGGTCACAGTCATCTCAGCACTTACGGGTCTATAGGTCTATCGCAGCGAGGGCTGGGAGAGCAGCTCTTTCCCTGTACACATCCTCCCTTCTACTAACAAAAGACATCTTCCCCTACTAGAACATGAAGACACCAAGCTTCACCACCCAAGCAAAGAGAAAGCATGAACCTGGAACTGAGAAGATAGGAGTTGGTTCACAACATAAACTTCTGATGTTAAATACAATGACCTTCCAACAGCCACATTTTAATCTGTCAAAGACAGGACCTATGCTCTGAGGCAGGCAAAGTCAAGTCCTGCCTGCAACCAAAGTACACACAGGTCAAAGTCAAGCCATATGCCTGAGGCTACTCCCAACCTTATAATAAACAAAAACAATGAAACAGGGAATTAAGAAAGTTTAAATAAATAACTTTTCTTTGGGTAACTTAACTAGGCGTACTCATACAAACTATCACAAATAACATGATATATTATCTTAGCATCTATACTTAAGAAGACCAATCAGGACCACTAATTGAAGTCAAGGGGTCAGTGAAGCTGCTGCGGTGCTTTCAGGACCCTCTAGTCATCTCCATTCTGTATTTGCTGGCCCTTCCCTCAACCCATCCTAAAAGTGGTGGGTAGAGTGCTTCTAGCGGTTACACCCATCATCCCCATCGAGAGCCTCTTGTCACAGATCACCTCTATGTCTGAAATTCAACAGATTTAAAGTGCACTGTGACCTGAACTTTCCTTTGCCATGCAAAATGACACGAACACAGGTTCAAGAGAGAACGACAGGACCACTTTCAAACAAAGCACAATTAATGCTGAAAATAACTACATTTTAGGTGATGAATTTCAAAGAATTGTATCCCACTGGATAAAACAGGGCCCATGGAAAATGGTTACAGACAATTAATTCCTCATTCACTCTGAACTATTGGATATCTCAACAGTATACCAGAAGATGCCCCAGTTCGTGGTTTGGAAAGACTCCTCCAGTCACCTAATAAATGAAGGAGATCTTCTGATCATTTTGCTGAAAGTCATCCATCCCTTCTCATCTCAAGTTCACAAGCTTGGCTACTATGAAGCCAGGTTTCCCATTCTATATTCAGATTGGCGACATTTACTTAAAACAGGGAATAAAAATCAAATAATGATTAATTCACTTGATCGCTAATTTGTAAGATTAGTGAGCAACAGGAACTATGGGTGACATAATGAGAAACTATGAAACCTTAAAAGTTTTTTACTGATTAAAAAAAAATTGTTATGATCCTATTTGAGCCTAGCATCCCTATAAGTATGTTTATATATATTATCTGTAGAGGAGAAACTACATGAGCAAACCCAGAGTTAAGGATACAGCTGCATCAGTTGATGTCCACATTCAGCGCATGAACATCTGTGGTAAGGTGTGGTCAGCTACCATACACAGGTAGTGCAGTGAAAGTGCCATAATATTCGTCCAGGCAGTATTCACATGTTTAGACATGCTCATTAGAAAACATATATAGAACACGCAAATATCCAAATTAGAATTTTAAGTGAAAATAAGTATTCTAGTAAAAAAAAGATCTCATGTTGCAACAAAATTATTCTCCACTTTAATTTTACTATTAATTTGCACAAAATCTGAAGGATCCACTAAGTCAATTAAATACAATATAGAAAATGTGTAAAGTAAAAACTTAAAACATTATGCAGCATTTTAAAGTTTAAATTTACCTGTTCTAATTCAAAACCAGTTAAAATACATACAGCAAATGCAAAACTCTCAAAGGAGTCTTATAACCTACACCATGCGCACATTGTAGCTTACATTATATAAACCCACAAAGCAGCATTACATTCTACATCATCATCATGTGCTCACATTATATAAACATACAAAGGAGCATTACAGCCTATATCATGTGTACACTGTAGCTAATATTATATAAGCATACAAAATAATTAACACCCTTTCAAACAGGAGTCACAAAAAGACTACTTTCTGTGTCAAGATTCTTTTTTAAAATATATTACCTAAACTACTCAAAAACTCATATTAATATTGTCAGGTAACATTTCAATATGGAATAGACAGAAAAGCTTCATTTAGTTTTTTGCTGCTGGAAGTACATAACAAAGTTGCAGAAACATATGATGCTCTTGGATAGTGACAGGATTATTTCAAAAACCAATTATATCTGTTCATTCCCTTTTGCTTAATTAAAGTAAAGGCATCAAAATCCTCCTCAGCAGTAATCAAGCGAAAGCTGCACGGCACAGATACAGTAATTAACTTAACCTTATCACTGAACTGTACAGGGGCATTCAAGTGCGGCCGGTATCAGAGGAGAATCAATGTTATCAGTGTGCATCTCAGAAGAGCAGGGACTGAGAGACACCCTCCAAACAGAGCCAGGCTTTGTCCTGCCCTGCCCCTGTGCTGCAAAAATGGTCCTGTTCATAACTTCAGTACAGCAGTCTAATGGTCTAATCATAGTTTGTTAATATATTATCAATATTATGAACACAAAACTAAAATGACTTGTCAAGTCACTAGATGCTGAAGACTATGCATAAATGCACTAAGGGACATGCAGATCTGAGCTTTGCAATGCTGACATACAAGTATATCCTTGTATGTTTTAAATATATGTGTTATCAAGAAAAATATACCTTTGAAATTTCAGTAAAATATTCTACATTACATTTGCACCATATGTATGGCATGAGTGGTTTAGCATGTCTTAATTCAATCTAAAAGACTGATGCTCATGCAATTTTTAGAGATAAAATTTATTCAATTATGCCAATTTACTTGATATTTTATTTCACTGGAAAATATTACAAAATGTAAGAAATCATCATTTGACTATACATGATTCAAAGTATCTATTCATTAACCCCAGTTTAGTTCAAGCATATTTTGTTTTTTTCCTAAAGATCAAACATTCTGTTGCCAAGACACTGCTTTGAGGTCTTTTGCTTTCACCCAGCAAGACACTAAATCACAGGGGATGATTATCGGCAAATTTCCTGCGACAGGCCCGAAGCTTGCTGAGGTAATGCAGCTGACAAACTTTGATGCGCTGTGCCCAGGCACGTTATGTTCATGTAGTATGTACATCTGGGTACCTTTTATGGCAATGCAGCAAACAGCCAATCATTTATTCCACTCTAATTAGCACACATGTAAATCTTCACCAATCAAGCCATGCACAAAGTTCCTATTGTGGCAGCCATACAGCAAGCTGGCAGAACCCTCAGAAGGCCTAGTGGACACTCCTGGACCGGGTTTAAACCTGCCATCACAACAGGTCAGATCCCCCCAAGAAAGGCTGCAACCAGCTCTCCCTTTCAGAACATATCAAGAAGCTCCCAAAATAAAAGGTCAACAGAAAGAAAGCTGACTGGGCACACGTCTTGGATTCCTTTCTAGTTGTCCTGGAAGCAACACATTTCTCTGCTGTTTGAAAAGCGTAGTAATTACCATGAGCAAAACTCAGACTGTTAAAAAAGGACTTCAGAAAAAGGACATAGAAAAACTAGAAAAATGTCCCTAACCATACATGCATAATAGTGCAAGTGCAGAGCTGGAAAGATGGCTCAGGGACTAAGGCTGCCTCACAAGCAGAAAGACCTGAGTTTGGATCCCAGGTGCCATGTAAAAATGCCAGGCACAAATGCAGCAGCCTATACTTGAGACCCTGCTGGACGGAGTCTGGAAAATCCCAGAGTGAACCAAAGAAGAGGTAGAAGCAATCCAAGATGATTCCTGAAGTCATTCTTGGTCCCCTACGGGACACGCAGTGCTTTCTGATACATACATACATACATACATACATACATACATACATACATACATACACACACACACACACACACATACACACATACACAAAGTGTAACTGCAGCACAAGATATGAGCCTCTGTGTGCCCAAGGAATGTGACATCTGCCTCACAAGCGCCATGACATGCCACTTGCTAACACACACTTCAAGCAGCATGACATGCCCCTCACTAATACACATCTTATTGTACTCACTGTACAACATGTAGATTTAATTTTTGAACAAATTACCAAAAGCATCAACTCCAGCTTTGAATATAACATTCAAAGCTGTTTCTATTATGTCTTCCACCACAAATGAATTTCTAATCACTATTTTTAGATAAAATTGTGTACAATGCTGTAACTATTTACAAAACAAGAAGAGTAACCAAGGACAGAGATTTCTGCCAATAAAAGATTAATGTTGACTCTAGCAAACATTTTTACTGAAAAGGTTTTTTTGATAAATAGCAAGCTATCACTTGCTGACTGCTTCTTATGTGATGTCCTACCCTAGGTGCAGGGAAGGATCAACCACAATAGACTCAATTCCAAGCAGGCAGGCCCAGGCTTTGACAGTACAACGTAACAATGTCATCTACACTATTCAAGCTTGAGACCCACACCACCAAGATTTATTTTTTAAAAACTCATTCATTGTTTTAAGTATGTTTATGATTCATAGCTACCCTAGGCCACAAGGTTGGGCAGGCCTGAAGAGTCTAATACAAGGGTATTTTGTGAGGGCAATCAAGTTCAAAGCATAGTGATGGGAAGACCAAAACAAAAAGCCCAAATGAATTAAATGGACATGAACTGTTCCATAAAAAACCAAGGACCACAGACTTTACAATATTTACAATATAAGATAACTGAAGAATTAATTCTCATAAGTAAATAAATGTTTCTAATAACTGACTTTGAAATATATTAAGTCAAATCACTAAGAACTTCATTCTCGTGAAATCCACAATGTAGAAGGAAGAAAGACAGGAAATGTCCCGTTCAGCAGGAGCCCTGAAGAGCTGGGGAACATAAACACCTGCCTGACAATGACAGTGAGCTACTGCCCACAGCCTGAAAACCGTCAGATTGAAGGACGACCATGCCCAAAAAAATCACCCTGTGCCAGCTTGTTCCAACCACACTTCACTCCATCCTGTCTCAGTATCCTGTTGAGCACTCACCACCTGCTACTGTCCCTGTCTAGTAGGTGTTTATTCTCTGACTCCTCCATCTGAGAGGGGACCTTGGCCTGCACTACTCATAGCCAAACTGCACACCCAGGACTGAAGAGATACTGAAGAAAACCATGATGTGTGGACAGGAGAATGATCACTTAGCTTCTGGACTTACACACGTAACTCAAGTGATCAGATGCTGAACTAGTCACTCACCAAGACAGGTAGTCCTGTCAATGCACTTAGCCCCAAGGTCCTACTTGAGACACTTACAAGGAACATAATGGTTTTTGCAAAATAATAATAAAAGCAATTCCTATAGTTTTGCCCAAAAACAAAATGAAATCACAAAGGATAAAAACAAAAAGTCAGAGAGAAGAATACTACAGGAAGTGAAGATGTGCAACTCTTCAGAGTCTAAAGCATATGCCATAGAAATGGAAGTTCCACTGGCATCCAAGAATCCCTGCAAGAATCTCCTTCCTATTCCATTCATGCCATATAACATGTCTCATGTCTACACACATCACCATCCTAAACCAAGATCTGTAGGTCCCACAATCAGTATGCACTAGATTGTACCAAGTGACAGACATCACACAAATCTCCTGAAGGAGGAGGAGGATGGACACAATCTTTGGGTAGAGAAGAAAACAAGAAGATGGTCTTCAGTCACTGACAAGGACAGAGAGTTACACACAATTTAGTGCCATGAGTTAGAGATGCACAAGCCACTCTTTGATCCATGTATAGGAAGCACAGCTCCCAACTGTATGTGAAGGTTATTCTCGCCTCCACAAGGAAGTTCGCATCTCACATCAAGACCTTATTTAACCTATTTCTTTTAATTTTCATATTGTCAAAAATGTTCAGTGTTTGTCTTCTCTCTATTTACAAGCCACTATTAATTTTTAAATATGTCCCTACTTATTAGGTTCATTAAAAAAGAACAAAAATACAATCTTGCCAATATAAATGAATTCTGAATTTCACTATAACAGAAGTTTTTTAACAAGAAGAAACCATATTCCAAATATGGGAAATTATGTTCAAAAATTCAAAAACAAGACATTTATTCTATCAAAAGAAATGTAAGAAGCTACGAGTGTGGAATACATAGACAACGTACACGTGTGTCTGTGACATCAGTGGGTGCATGTTCACAGATATGTGCACGTGTGTAAGTGGCATGAACGATGTGTGCATGTGCACATGAAGAAAGAGGAGGATGTCCAGTCTCTCAGCTGCTCTCCACCTTATGTTTTAGACAAGGTTCCTCACTGAACCTGGAGCTCACTGTTTCAGTTAGCCAGAGTTCTGCCTGTCTCTGACCCCCAGTGTTGCGAGTACAGAAGCACACCCCTACACCAGGCTTTTGAAGTGGGTGCTGGGGATCCAAACTCAGGTCCTAATGCTTGTGCTACAAGCACTTCACCAACTGAGCCACCCTCCTCTTCCATTCCCCAACAAAACATTGTAACAGTGACTATTACCTACTTGGTTTGAAGAAGTTTTTAAGACTATAATAAATCTAAAGAGCAGGCAGAGAATAAAAAGCAACTGGCAACTCAGCTGTTTTTCACACTGCAGAAAGCTTCCTATCTAACCACCTCAGCTCAGCTCATGAGTCACCTCATCTGGCAGCACTGAGGCAATACTGAACAGTAAGTGATTCAAGTAGCACTGGCTATCAGCCTCCCAGACCCATAAACTCCCAGATCTGCACCACTTAGATCTGGGGGGGAGGGGGGGACAGGCTCAGTTTAGGAACCTGAAGAAAAGGGACAAAAAGTCCAGTGTAAGAACCTAGGAGAAGGAAAGCAGGCTCATCATAGGAATCTGGGAAAATAGAAACAGGTTCAGTGTAGGAACTTCAGATAAAGGAAGCAGGCTGAGGCAGGAAGTTGTGACAAAGGGAACAGGGCTCAGTGTAAAAACTTGGGAGAAAGGAAACAGGCTCAGTATAGAAACTTTGGGAAAGGGAAGCAGGAAAGAAGCTAAAAGAACATAAAATCAATTCAATTTACACTTGCTGGAGGAAAGCAGAAAGTGCTGGTATTGCCATCTGATGATATCACAACCCTGACATGACTAACAAAAGCAGGAGGTCAGCAGTTTTCCACTCTTAAAAAGCATGGAGACAGTCTTGACCCAAAGAAAATGCCAAGCATGTGGCCATGAGGAATCACTCATTGACACTAAGTGCTTTTCCCTCCAGCATCCTTCCCAAGAAAAGGTTGTAAGCTTAGGTACTAACTAAAGTGTTTGATAGTTTACTTTTAAAGATCCTATCTGTAGGCTGAGACATCAAGGACATATGCAATTAGATAAACATCTCAAGGTCAAAATTATTTATTATTATTATTACTTCTATTCAACAAAGCATGCTTCATTATCAACATGCTCTTAGGAAAAGAAACAATTATAAACAATGTACAAGTACGTAAATTTGTTTCCACCCATAATCACACCTATGCTACGTGAGCAGAGCATTAACAGAACTATAAATGTTGAAAACTACAAAGCTACACATAAGAGAAACATGTGCATAACTTTATCTTGAAAGAACCTACAGAGTACCACTAGCTTTACTATTAAAAAAAGTTAGAAACTCTGTATTGTACTATTAACCTCAAATGTGATTTAATATTACTTTTAATGTTTAACATTTAAAAAATCCTACAGAAAACAGTAAACTACCAATATTAATCTGTATAGCAGTTGAAAAATGCTTGTTCCAATTTATTCTAAATCTAGAAAACTAAGAACCAAAACCAGAGCACAGGCTGGCTAACACTCTTCACCTTCCTCCTGTCCTCACTGCCTTGTCGTCCGTGTCTTCACGAACAAATCAATGTTCACCTAAATCTGCACACTTAGAGACATCTGTAAATCTCAAAATTGTCACAAATACCTAATTTGGGTATCAGCTCCTTCCAAAAGGACTGATCAAGACTCATCTACAGCCATCATTATGAAAGGACCCAAGGACTCAATTCTTATTTTTATTGACAAAGTAGGGGACACATATGACACAAGAAACAACCAGCAATACTTCTCTGTACTGAAGTGGTAGGAGGAAGGGAGAAAAAGGGAGAGAAAACAGAACTTGCTTCTTGCTTTGATCATTTTTAGCTAGGAAAAACGTTTTTTAAAAGGGCACAACAACAACAAACCCAAACATTTTCCAAACATTGTATACAATGGTAGTTGCACGCTGCATCCCTGTAACTCTTGTTCATTTGATTGTTTGGGGGGAGAAGAGAGGAGAGGCAATTACCAGGACTGAGAAATGGTGAATACACAATCTTCAACTAACCCCTGCCTCTACCACTATTCACCTTCTGTTCTAGATATTCTTAAGAGACCTTGGGCATATTTCCAGAAATAAGCTTACAATGCTATTTTACAGCTATCAATTCCCATGGTTCTGGACCACCATTCAACCAACCTTCAGGGCAGGCATTCAGCAAGATTTTTCTTCATTGCTTGTTAGGAGCAAAGGCCTAATGTCTGCTGAGATGACTGGGTGGAGGACCACTGGAAAAGATTCCTATGATATTATATATGTAGATGAGCAGGGGTGGTTTGCTCATGACTCCTGGCTCGTAACTTGCTCCCCACCCCCCAAGACAGCCCATAGCAATGAGCATCTATCATTCTTTCCCAAGATGGATCCCAGCTCTCATTTTCCTCTACCTTGTGTCTGGAAACTCCCAGTATGCCTAATAGTAGGTCATAGGTGCCTTCTCATTTTGAAGAGGTATTGCCCAGAGGACAGAATGTTTACAGAGATCCAAGAGAATGTGAAAAGAGGAAGTGTTTATTTTGGCTCACTGTTTCAGAAAACACAATCCCACATTGTCTAACCAAACACACTGATATGACATCAGCAATGACTAAAACACTCTGTAGCTTTCGATATAACATCAAAGATGTTAACCTGCATTAAATTTTGTAACTATTAGAAATCTTGGATCAATGATTTATGACTTAATTCAGACATGCTAAGCTTTTCAAAACAGCTTGTACTGCAAATTGTAATTCTAAAATAAAACAAATGCTTCCTGAATATAGTATAGTGCATTAATTGTTGGTCTTGGTAATATGGCTTATTAGTTTTGCATAATTTAAGTTTTAATTCCATGTTTAATTTTTAATTAAGTAGTTTCTTTCAAGATGTGCTTTCTGCTTAAATGTTCGTTAGCCATTAAACATGGTTCGTATAAAAACAATTGCACAGAATAAATATATAGCATGATCATGAATTATATGATTTTTCTATGATTTCAAATATAAACACTCATAGCGATTTATATTCTAAAACACAAATTGCCATTTTAATTTGTCATTAATATTTAAACAACTTAAGCTCAAAGAGATCACTTGCAAAACTAAAGACGTGAATATAAAATAACAATGAAATCGCTTTCACAACAATGCACTCTTTCATATGTTAGTTTCAAAATCAATGCATCTTTTTTGGAATGCCATACTCCATACTAAAAGCTAATTTATACTTTGTTTTTCTGTGACAATTATTGGGACCAGTGTTAGTCTACATGCCAAAGGACACATATTCTGCCCATAGGAACAAGAGCATGTAGAATTCTGGCCACCTCAGAAAACATGCAAAGGCTAATGAGAACAGAAAAGACTCCAAGAAGGTTGACTGGGAATGCTGATTGCTTGTGGAGCCATGAAATGGACAGAGGCCCAATCACAACTGTAGACTCTACAGTAAGTGGTGCCCTGAATGGCTCCATTCTTGACAAGGTTTTCCAAAGCAGAGTAGTAAGTCATCAACTGTAGGCTTTCTATAAATATCTTAAGCATATTTAATAAACTTTTGTAAGTTAATTTATTTGATGAAATGCTTTCTAACTATGCCTGTATTTGGTTTCTCTGTGCCCAGAACCATGATACAAAGCAAGCAGAAAAGAATGGAGATACAATAAATCTAAGAAAAAGTCACTCACTGGAGAGTATTAGCACACTGCAGCCTGCCTCCCAGCTGTCCGGCAATCATGCACAGGTAAAACTGCCATAATCTGCAGGTGTACCTGCTTCCACATTGCAACACAAAACCGACAGCCCCCTTCAGGTCCCACATGTACCATATATAACACATATGTATGCACACATACAGGCTATGAATGGAGCCTTTTCAAGATCAACAGTGCCAAAAGTCGTAATATAGCTGCTGCTCAGAATACAATACATTGGCATCCATTTCCATTCCTTGTCACCGCAGTATTGTGGGCATTGGCTCCAACATGACTACAGACTTTAGGGCATACAATTTGCTTATCAACTGAACATCCAGGAACATGTTGTTTAGAAGTACAGAAGAAAGAATAAAGATAGGTGTGGCAGTGTGTATCTGTAACCATAACACCTGATAGGAGAAGACAGAAGACCAACTCAAGTATTTTTGTGAAGGTTAAGAGAAGCCTATTAGGTACTCTCTAATAGGTGGCTCCTAGTACCAAACCCACCCAGTCCACCTAGAGACACTCAAAGATAAATCTCTGTAATACCCACAGTAATTGCAAGGATTGTGAACAGGAAGGATGGGGTAGGAGGGCCACACCAGAAACAAGGAGAGAGGGGCCATGTTACAGCAGAGAAAATAGGCCTCCATCAAGGACTTCAAGTAAGTAATGAGACACCTGGTTAAGTTCACAGACTTTTCTTCCTGATCATTTACAACTGAGGAGGTATGATCTCACCAGAAGGGGAGGGCATATAGTCTGGCAGATAAAAAGTAACCATTTTGCAGAGGCTGGAGAGGTGGCTCAGGGGTTAGGCCTCTGCCTTGCAGGCATAAGGTCCTGAGTTCGGATCCCAGATCCCACGTATAGATGCCAGGTGGAAGCGGGGGCGGCCTGCGCTTCTGGTCTTGGTAGGGTGGAGCCTGTGAATCCCCAGGCAGAAGGAGGTGGAGGTGTCCATGGTGGTTCCCGATTCGTCCGTGGTTCTACACACACACACACACACATGCGCACGCACATGCATACACACACACGCACAATTGAATAAATAATAATAAAAAAAATTTTTAAAAAAGTAACCATTTTGCAAATGGGTGATTGACCCCTCCTTCACTGTGGTTTCCTACTTTCATTGCATATACCTTTGAATGTGCTCTTATAACAAGACTCCAGTTTAACAACTGTTGTCTCTGGCCAGGGGGTGACATACAATGTCCATCAGGATAGAGTGAAGGGCACTGCAGGAGCAGCAAAACTGCAAAAGAAAATCAACAAACCACAATCCAGAACTTCAGAGACTCTATATCGACCACCTAGAACTAGGCCAGCCTAATCGCTCCCCATCCTGAAGCTCAGGGAAATTTGCGGAAGAGGGGGCAGTAAGATTGTAAGAGCACAAGGTTGGGAGGAGCAATGATATGCAAGATACTCCACACAAGTTAGGGCTGAAGCAATCATAATTGGACTTTGCATGCCCCACGCAATGTCCAACACACTACTGATCCCACAAAGTCTAGCATTTGCTAAAGGCACCAAGATCCTTGGAAGCAAGGAATTGACAGCCACAGTAGTGTTCCTATGCTTAAGGGGAACACAGGAAAGGGTTCAGGGAAATGTCACTGGGTCCTTGTACGTCATCGGACAGGAGAGCCCAGAGGAGACCCTGGCATGCACATTAAAGGATTCTCCGGGGATAGGGGGGGAGGCACTGGGGGATGGGGAAGGAGAGGTGAGGGGAGGGGGGCATGGGGGATGGGGGGAGGGAACCAGTGTACCTATTAAGTTTGTATGAGCGGAAATAATAATAAAAAATGTAAAAAAAAAAAAAAAAGAGAAGCCTGTTAGGTATGTATGACATAACTACTGAGCCTCTTTCCAAAGCATACTCCTCCTACTTTGTAGAATTCTGGGACATCATGCACAAAAAAGAAAGATATTAAGAACAATGTCTAAGATCAAATACTAAGCATGGTGGTGTCAGCCTGTAAAATCAGCATTTTGGAAAGCTGAGGGAAAGGAAATGCCAATAAAGACAAAGCTAAGTTACATAATGAAACCCTGTCTCAAAAATAAATAAATGAATATCAGCCTGGTTCTAAAAACACATCAAAATCAATCAAAATTTGACTGGATGTTAAAGCCAATCAGTGAGTAACACTTTGCTAATCATTTCATAAACAGCAAAATAATAATTAAATGCCATCTGAAATCTTCAGAAGAGTGGGTCAAAACTTGAGAAGCCATTAGTCCTGAAGTTACTGTGGTGTTATCTTAAGTCCTACTTCCTCAACTGCCTAAAAAAGGGGGAAAAATTACAGTATTTCATATCTTGGCGATTATTAGATACTATACTAATTACTCTTACATGCTGGTGCGAGAGAATACCCAAAGTCAAGCAACTTAAGGAAGAAAAGGAAGATTTATTCATCTTATGGTTCCAAAGAGGAGATAGTCTTTCATGGTGGAAGTGGCATGGCTGGTGGCAGAAGCTGGAGACAGGCTAAGTCACATCTATTCAGGAGGCTGAGAGCTATGAGACTGCCACGATTAGAACAGACCTCTCCCAGAAGTAGGGACTAATCTACCTCAAGGTTCACCTCCTATTACTGCCTTTTTCCACAAGGCTCCACCTCCTAAAGGTGTCATGACCTTCCCAAACACATGAGACTGTGGGAGACACATTTCAAACCATGACAGATACATTCCCAAACACTCACTCTGGTTTTCAAAGAAAAACATATATGAATGCCATCAAGACTAACAGTCTAAATTTTAAACACCTTGGTGAGAATCACAAAAAACAAATTGAGCTAATCCTGCTGAATGACATTTCCCAATTTGCTTCTCCTTAGGAGGCAAGCTGTGCTAACTACTTTAATAGCTACACTAGCTACTTTATTTTTCTTAAGAACACAAAATAGCATAGAATTAATCACAATTTTTAGCCCTGCTCATTTTATACATTTCCTTATAAAAAAAATTATTCATCCACACCAGCCCCTGACTATGACAAATAAACTTTATAGGATGCAGGCAACAATATATAATGAAGAAACTGCTTGTGACATTAAACATTAAGAATCGTTTTTTAAAAGCATAATGAATTAATATTAACAGTGTTCCAGATACAGCACAAGAGCTAGACATATGTGGCCTTGCTTTTCACAACCAGGTTAGGCCGTGTGGCAGTACCTGCTTCAGGTTCTAAAGTTGACAGCGCCAATCCTGCTTTTACAGTTTAGTGCCCGGTGTCCTCGGGATCATCTGGAAGAGCTGCTGCCATGGAGCAGCCCACCTAGGCCTGTGTACACTGGAATCTGCCCTGTCCTGCCCTGCCCTGGCTCTCAAGCCATCACAACTGAGGAGTACTGCTCCTCTGAACAAACTGAAGAATATTAAGGTAGAGGCAACATAGTGATTCATGTTTCTTTCACAACGCCGTTTTCTTTGACATAGGCACCTGCATCTTTTCAAGCAAGCCAATGGAAAGGTAACCCTTGGGTGGCAGCTTTCAAATCTCTGAAATCCTTCTGCAAATGAACTGATTAAATGGGAGCATGCTTAAACATTTCTGAACTACGATGCATGAGAGGAAAGAGAGGGCACAAAACAGTTTTGGAGTCCAGGCTTCTGTTCATTTGTGTGACTTTGCCATTCAATCCTCCTAAGCTGTGATCAGTCACTTCTGACTGCCAACAACTGTATCCACAATGCAAGGAAGCAATCTGGTGATGCTCTTTGGAAGACACTAGTGAAACCTGGTTAGACACCAGCACAGCACCACAGACAAAAGTTGCCATAACTAAGATGTTCAAGAATACAACATAAGATCATGAGATAAGTAAGTCTTTAATTTACAACCAAATGTAAAACAAAATGAATGCTTGATTTAGACTCAGAAAGAAAAGCACTTTGGTGACAGAGATGAAAGAGTAAAATCACAGAAAGACATTCATAGACTACAGCATTTGATACTGTTTAGACATCAGGTCTCTATCTATTGTTTGTAGACACAAGAAAAAAACCCGAATATCCATATGCATAAAAGAACTGACTCACACTTCAGATAATACTGAAAAAAATCACCTTAAAAATGATCCCAGATGTTTATTAATGTCAATTAAAATAATGACACTCCTATTTTTTAAATAGAAGAAATTTGGTATTCTCTTCGTTTTAGCAATGAGTTTTTATATACAAATTCAAAAGCACAAACCTAAGGAAAAATCTGACAAACTAGGCTCCATTCTCAAAAACTGGGAATTTCTGCTTTTCCAATGATATGGGTGAGAAAATTAAAATGCATGACAGAGACTGGGAAAATACATGCTAAACAAATTCAGTAAGTAATATCAATATAAACTATCTACAGAATATTCAAAGTTCAGTTAGGAAAAAAACCTAGATTCACTGGTGCTGAGAAGCACTACAGGCTACAGAATGCAAAGCCTAAGCAGAAGAAAAGCATCATGACCTCCGGGTCCAGTGCTTAGGCGCAAACAGTTCTCGGAAGCACTGGAGATGATGAGGAATGTATCAAGGTCTGATGAAGTAAAGATAGTTGTTTGGAAGAATAGAGAAAGAAAAATGAAAAGTTGCACGTATTATTAAAAGTAGAACATTATTAGAAAAAATGTCCACAACTCTGGAGTCAACCTTAAGGCTTTTATGGCGTTAGTATCCATGAAGGCTTAAAGGCTTTAATGTACATGAACAATATTATTTAAAACATTCAAATATTTAACTTAAATGATAAATTAAAAAAATGAAATTGACAGTGAATACAAAAGGGAAAAGGCAAAAAAGATAATATGATTCTAATGGAACAAAATAAGGAAGAAGGTAGATGATCCCAAGAGCCCACATCCTACTTTGGTCCGTTGGGATGCTTTGGAAATCTCCCCCACTAACAACTGAAAGCTCCTAGAACCATGCTTCTCCAGAACACCTGACGTTCAGCAGCACATGTGATCTGCATCTCCCATCATCAGTCCTAATGTTTAGGAAAGACCCGACATATCAAGAAAGGATCCTGCACACTGAGTTTCACTTCTGTTGCTCATCACTTGTGTGTGATGTGAGCAGTTAGCCTGTTTTCAACCTACAGTCTGTGGCTGAGGCTTGAACTTTTGGAGGTCCTGTTCTGAAGGGCAGACACCCACTTTGTTAAAGACAATTACTTCTGAAAGTAATTATATCAAAATTTATTTAGAAAACAGAAACTGAGAAGTCAAATGGAATTTTATATTTCATGAAAAATTATTCATGATGTCTTTATCTTATTAAAGAATCTGAAAATGCAGATCATTTTTACCTCCTTTTAAATTAATATTAAAGCCCAGCCTTTTAAATTCAAAAGAAAAATATATATGTAAAATATTTTATAATTACTACAAAAGCACCAATTAACATTAGTAAGAAGACAAAGGTACCCATGCACTATAAATATAAGGAAAAAAATCATTTTCATGGCACTCTTAAAACCACACATTAAGTAAGTCATATAACATTAATACTTTCCTTTGAAAACCTTATAATTACTAATCTTTTTAATTTTCAAGGTAAGTATTGACTTTCTAATAAATGGTAGCAAGTTAAGTCCCAAACCTGAAAGAATTTGAGTTATGCTGACCATTAGCACAGAGAGATAACTGACAGAGATACATAGATTTTGCTTTAATAGTGGCCTGAATTATCTTTCTATTTAATGCTTCATATAATGTCACAATTTTTTACAAGGTGAAAAAACATATGCCTCTATTTCTAACTGATTTCCAAACTATTTAAGGACAACACAATGAATTTCTTGGCTCTACTTTGAGTCTTCCAAGGAAGCTTTTAATGGTGCCACTCCTCACCAGAACCTCCTGCGGGGCTCCTGATCTGCCCTCATCCCCTTATCCGTAGTCCATTTCCCTTGCTGCACATTGCAGTGTTCCTTCTTGTTGTCTATTCCCCCCACTAGATTCTGAATTCCACAGGAGCCACCTTCGTTTTTGTCCATTTTATTCACTAAAATGGACAAATTGAATTTAAAAGGTCATGCTTTAAAAAATTAATTTACAAGGATAATAGAATTGAGCTGTACTCTTAAGATTGTTTAATAGCATGTATCCTCTTCCTCCAGAACAGAAACAGTACCTAAGGCTCACTGCATGCCGTGAATAATATAGGATACATGAATCTAGTGCTTTCTGGGCATTTAAACTGAAAGACAGCACAACAATAGAGTTAAGACTTCAAGATGTATCTCTAACTTGTCATTTTCAAAACACTTAATCATGGAACTTCTACCCATAAGCATAGGTTTACAAGCCACAGTTCAGATGTTTTCAAAAAAGGCTGATGTTGAGTGCACAAAGAACTTAGAAAACTAAACACCAAGGAAACTAATGGCCCAATTAAAAAATGGGCCCTGGAACTTAAAAGAAACTTTACCAGGCATGAAATTAAAATGTCTAACAAATATCTTAAAAAATGCTCCACTTCCTTAGCCATCAGGGAAATACAAATCAAAACTTCCCTGAGATATCATCTCACCCCGGTCAGGATGGCAAAAATCCACAACACAAACAACAACAAATGCTGGAGAGGATGTGGAGAGAGGGGAACTCTCCTACATTGCTGGTGGAAGTGCAGGCTCATACAGCCACTCTGGCAAGCCGTCTGGAGATTCTTAAAGAAATTAAAGATTGAAATGCCATATGACCCTGCGATTCCACTTTTGAGTATAACCCCCCATACAGCAGAGGTTCACCTCGATAGCATAAGCACTGTTTACAATAGCAAAGTCATGTAATCAACCCAAATGTCCAACAGTTGACGAGTGGATAAGGAAAATGTGGTACATCTATACAATGGAGTACTACTCAGCCATCAAAAATGATGAATTAATGGAATTTGCCGGGAAATGGATGTCATTAGAAACAATTATATTTAAGTGAAGTATCCCAGACCCAGAAAATTAAGCACCGTATGTACTCCCTAATAGGTGGCTCCTAGTACCAAACCCACCCAGCCCATCTTGAGACACTCATAGGGGGTGACATACAGTGCCCATCACGATGGAGTGAAGGGCATTACAGGAGCAACAAAACTGCAAAAGAAAATCAATGAACCACAATCCGGAACTTCAGAGACTCTATATCAACCACCTAGAACTAGGCCAGCTTAATCTCTCCCCATCCTGAAGCTCAGGGACATTTGCGGAAGAGGGGGGCGGTAAGATTGTAAGAGCACAAGGTTGGGAGGAGCAATGATTTGCAAGATACTCCACACAAGTTAGGGCCGAAGCAATCATAATTGGACATTGTATGCACGGCGCAATGTCCAACACACTATTGACCTCACAAAGTCTAGCATCTGCTAAAGGCACCAAGATCCTTGGAGGCAAGGGATTGACAGCCACAGAAGTGTTCCTATGCTTAAGGGGAACACAGGAAGGGGTTCAGGGAAATACCACTGGGTCCTTGTACATCATTAGAGAGGAGGGCCCAGAGGAGAGTCAGGCATGCACAAGAAAGGACTCTGGGAATCGGGGCGGGAGGCACGGGGGGATGGGGTGGGAGGGGTGAGGGGAGGGGGAGCAGGGGGTTCGGGGGGGGAGGAGGGAGGGAGGGAACTGGTGTACCTATTAAGTTTGTATGAGCTGAAATAATAATAAAAATGTATTACATAAAAAAAAAATAAAAAAGTTAAAGAAAAAAAAAGGCTGATGTTAACTGTGCATAAGATCATGGCAATTATTTTACCTCAATGATGAGGAATGGGGAATCTTCACAAGTGTTTGAATAAAAACAGATGTTACTGGATACAGACTCTGTCTTAAAACAATGCAGTGGGACAGAGTGAACCAATGAGAGCACAGAAGTGAGATACAGTGAGGGACTAAGGAGCTACCAGGTGAGAGACAGGAGGGTGACACATGATGCAGATGTCCTGAAAAGATGAATGGACACAGGTGCCAGGCCCCTAAAAGCTTCTCCTTTGAAGCAAGCATCTGACAGTCTGGGAAACACACACGTTTGAGAAAATGCGATGGCAGGTATTAAGAAAGAAATCAATGACAGTGACCAGAAAATAGGTCAGGGTTGTACAAGGAGGGGAGTCAAATTTAGAACCCTGAGGTAAACCAAACTATTGAAGCAGCAAAGGACCAAGAGAACACGGTGGCTGGAGGACTGGTTACAGCACCCAAGTGACATTCGGATCCACACATGACCAATGTGACTGAAAACATCTTTGACCTATTAATAGCTACTGTGTACTACATTTTTTTCAAGATGCCTTGAAAGGCCAACAAAAGAAAAAGAGTAAATATCCCTGCTCTATAAAGAGCCAGATGACCAAACAAGAAAATAGGTATGAAGAGCACAGTTAAGTAAGCAACTCTGTGTTTGAGCCTAGATGTGTTGGGGGAAATTGAAGGGGTCGCAGGAACATTTTGAAGGGTAAATGCAGTTGTACTGAGATTGGCAGTACACAGACCCTGCAACCAAAGCAGCTGAATAGTCTTGAGGAGGAAAAAAGAAAATATGCACAATTACATGAGGAAAACCAATCCAGAAAAGTGAAGGGTATACAGAAAGCACCCCGCACATTCAAGAGGAACAACAGTGTGGCAGGAGCAAAGACCAGGGAAGGACACATCACAGGAGATGTGGTCAGAGGGGCCTTGGAGCCTAAGAGAACCTGCAAAGGTACAATATGCTGAGGCCAAAGTGACATGATCTGCACATTCCTGAAAAGCAGCAGGTGGCTGGATCTAAGAAGGAGTGAGGAGACCCATCAGGAATGAGCAGTGAGACTGTGGGAAGGCCAGCAGATCCAGGTCCCCACATGCCAGAGGGATGTGAGGGACATCCACGAGAGCCATAACCTTAGCTCCCATGGTTTTGAGGCACCATTTTAATTCTGAACTTCTCCTAAGACCTGACAATGTATTCCATAACATGTTTCCTGAAAAGATAGACCAGAGAACATAATCTTTTCATTGCAGTTTCAAATGTGACACAGTCTAATACAAATACTGTAAAGAAAACAGGTAACACACACTTACATGGCTATAACATCTTTAAAGTTACTGCAGTATGAGACACACATGGTGAATGGCACATCTGAGGGGCTGTTTTGGAGAAAAAGGACAGAAGTGAGTAGGGGACATATTCACATTGTGGGACTCAGGCTATCCTCAAACTATAGACCAGCTCGCTTAGCTTCCCAAGGGCTAGGATTACAGTTTAGTGATATCATGCCAAGGAACTAGTTCCATAGCATCGTAAAGCTAAAAGAGAAAATAATTAATGTGTCTGAATTGATACACTTTATTTTTCAACCTTGCAATGAGATGGACCAGTCAAACACAGGTTCCTCAAAAGGCCACAAAGATGCCAGGATAATCTTTTCATTGCAGTTTCAAATGTGACACAGTCTAATACAAATACTTTAAAGAAAACAGGTAACACACACTTATATGGCTATAACATCTTTAAAGTTACTGCAGAATGAGACACACAGCAGCTGCTGAATTTCGACATGGTGACAGTGACAGGAGATTTCTCCAGCAGTTTCAAAAGGTGAAACTGTAGCTATGAAAAGCTGGCAGCAACTGTGAGAGAGTTCATGAAGCTCAGACAACCTGAGCTGTTCACAGAAACTTCTGGAGAGGTGAAGTGTTCTCGGTTCCCATGAACTGGGATGAAACAAGCCCTACAGATTACTCACTGCTTTTCAAATCACTGGGAAAAAAGAGTTTAGATCACAATAAAATATTCAGTTTATAATATGCAAAGAAAACTACCTCACAGATAAAAAAAATTATTTAACTGCTGCTATAACGCAGCAGGTAGGGAGCAGGAATTCATAGAAAGTTGGTTCTTATTTCCTTTTTTACTTTTTGAAACAAAGATCATACTGTGTAGCCGGGCTCACAGCAAACTCACTACTTAGCTTAAACTGGCCTGGAACTCACAACAGTTCTCCTGCCTCTATTGCCCAAATGCCAAGTTTAGAGGCATATACCACCACACCAAGCTTTTACCCAGAATTTTTTACTACAATATCTAACAAGTATTGCTCTTTAAATATAAAAATTCTAAAACTAATATACTAATAAAAATCAGCTGGTATATTTAACCTTTGAAATTTAACCTTTGAGTATAGACATAAGAAACAATTTTATTAAATTACAGAATTACACTCAGGGTTTCTGACACCTTGGTGGGGGTTGTGGAATCTGTTACTATGGAAAAAGTAACCATTGCGTTTTACTTCTAAAAAATTTAAGAGTTTTTGAAAAATATATAAAACTCCACAAGCATCTGTGGGACTCAAAAATAATTATTTACTGTCTTTCATAATCCAGACTGTTGAGAAACTCATTAGAAGCAGGAAAGGAAGTTTCTGAGCACAGTGCAGAGTGCCACAGGACACGCCGCAGCACGAATCACCATGTTCTGTGATTTCCACCAGAAAATATCAAAGCAAAACAGCTGTCAGAGGCATAAATTAAATCAATTTCAAATTGAACAGAAAATTATTTCCTATTTTCCAAAGGCACTGATTTGGAGTGATCTTAAACCTCTGGAAAAGAATTCCTCGATTTTCAAAAATTCTGAAGTCTAATTACAAGTAATTATAGCTTTTCATTTTCAACATGATGAAATAATTTGATTCTTTTTACGAGAGGTCTGGTTTAGCTCAAAATAGACAAGTGCTTCTGCGCTGAGTTAGTACACAAAGACAATGAGGATCATTCTCAATAGAAAATCAGGGCTACATGTTGGCCATAAATCATAAATGCTGTGTTCAAGCAAAAAATAGTTTGTATGTTCTGCACATGCAATTCATTCATTCACACCAGTGCAATAAAGCAAGCAGCACACTCACTGTAAGACAGCACTTTCAGTAAGACCACCAGAGAGTAGTAGGATCACCTCAAGATTCAGGTGTTAAGATGCTCTGCAAAGGAAAAAAAATCCAACCCTTCTGAGACTCCATTCAGTCAAAGAAATTGAACAGAAACCTCCCACAACAAATTGAGCTAATGGTAGATCTGAATGTTCAACATCAATTCCAATCATGAATTTAAGACAATTCTATTCTCTGAGGAAAGCAAGGGAATTCTGTGACTTGTGTGAGACAGTCCTAATTGCAAACATGTATACATATACATGAACAAGCAACCCAAACTTAGCTCCTGACAGCAACATGAACTTTACCCCGGAAAACCTGCAGTGCTGCATACTGCCTTCTGCTGAGGATTCGCATTGCCAGTGATTTGTGATGTGCTATTAGAACAAAGCTCTATGAAACTGCTTTCTACCCTGACCTGACACACCTGGTTACAATTACATCGAGAAAACTGACACCCAGTAGTGACCAAGGACATGGTAACAAAAGCTAAGCAATCAACAGTCAGCAACAAGTGTTACAGCTCAGCAACACCCAATGTAAGAATGAACCCACCAGAAACCTCTTGCAAACACAAGTCTACATATGTGCACATACATGCATCCCCACACTCCACAGCAGCAACCCCAACATCCAGTGTCAGTGCCAAGGTCAAGTTGCAAAATGCTCCTATCGGCACAAAAGTTAAACACTATTAGAAACAAGACTATAACTGTCCTATTAAAAAGTAAGCTTCCCCTGCCAGAAAAAAAAGGGGGGGTGTAACAGGAAAACAGTGTAGGCGCTGTCATACATGAATTCGCCATATTTTAGCATTCTTACATTACATTAAGAACACCAACCAACTTGGCTTGAATCCAGGAAAGAATCATGGTAACCATATTTCTCAGTCACAGAGTTTTGACAAGGGGAAAGAAAGGAGGCTTTGATCATTTCCAGGTATCAGCTACTTACACACCTTATAAAACTAAACGGAGCTAGGAATATTAAACCAGGGCTTTGTGGCCACACGAAGGTGAAACAATAATTTATCATACTTACTAAAAGAATGACAGAGGTTGAGGAAACGCCCTACACCAGGAGAAGGCAGTACTAGAAAGGTCAGTCCACCCCCACTCTACTCCTCACAATCTTTTTCCAACAGGCATGGTCCTGGTTCAATCTGACCACATCTTTTAAAGGACAGAACTGGGTAAGCTGCTACGGGACAGTTACCTATTCTGTGAAAAGCTTCTACGACCATCCCATCCTGATGCAAATGAATCTGACTCCAATAAGTGAAGAGCACTCACAAATCAGAGTCTGCTCTCCATTCTGCTTCCTACTCCTGGTCTGCATCAGCACCTCAGCTGCCATTCTCTCTTGAACCTCTAGTCTCCAAGTCACAGTCTGCATGGCGAGGGGCTCACAACATCAGGTGCAATCTCTTGACAGGTCTGGCAATAGTGTACGCTCAAATGTTTTCACCAACAACGAAGATCAGTCTTCTGTAAGGAAGACTAATATGCATTCAAGGTAAACTCTAGAATGTGTCCTTAGCCCATGGTCTGACTGAGGAAGAGAGTATCATGAGCTGATCACTATCACATCTAAAAGGAAAGAAAGCAACTGCTTGGATGGAAAGGTTAGTGCATCCCATGCACACAGTGCTCCTTCTCACTGTGGAAAAAGTGGCAATTCATATTAACAAAGCATGAACAGAATCTGTCTGGAAAGGAATCTTTGGGGAATACTAAAGCTATTGCAGGAATGGAGCATACATTCTGTCTTAAAGTAACTAACAATCCAGTGACAACGTAATACAAATAACACAGCTTCTAAAACATGAATTTTTCAGGACCAAAATACCCAGTGGGAAAAATCCACCGTAGATGAATTTTAAATCAATCCTAGATCTAATAAAGAAAAAAGTGCCAAAAACCAAGAAGCAATAACAAATAAGGAGATAATAGATGATGTCACTCAACCCTAATGATTCCTATAAGTGGCCTGACCCTAACAAAAGGACGACCCTTAGGTCCAGCAGCACCTGTGTACAGGCTCTCTTTACCGCAATGTAGGTCGTGCTCACTACGGCTCTGAACAACTCCAAGGAAACCAGGAACAGAATCCCTTCACAGTTCACTTCCCAGGTCGCACTAAGCTTCCACTGAATTCTATCTGAAATCTTATTTGCATAGCTGCTGATGACCATCTGAAATTACAAAGGGTAAGTAAGCACTGGTAACATCTAGGTGTGTGGTTCTGTACTCCATCACTAGCTTTAGAAAGCAGGGGGCATGGTGCCTCTGCAGCAAGAGTAGTATACAAGTTAAGGAAATTCAGGTCCATCTCCCAGAAGAAGAACTACATTAGTTCTAGGGGGACTGGGTGTGCAAACCACCAGATGCACACTTGGGAGGGGCAAAGGAGAGACTTCTGTGAGAACATCTCAAAGAACTACTCCACAAATGGAAAGGACAACCTCAAAGAAGTAGTCAATCCCTCGTGTCAGTCAGAAGCAAAGGGAAAGTTTCAGGACACTGAAGAAAAAATTATGAAGCATCCATAAAACCTCTATAGTCCCTGACACACCTTCCAACTTTGCACAATGTCTTTGGCAAACAAGCACTTTGCCAATGGTCACTGCATGACAAGAATCATCCTAATGGGGAAGACATGGACAAGAACAAGAAGCAGACTCCTTCCTGTCAAAGATGCTTGCTCACAGAGAAGCTCAGTATTCTGACAGAAAGCCAGAACCACTTTGGACATGTCCAAAGTAAAAACTGGATCCACATAGTCACTAACACATTGAGGACAGAGGCCGGGGGACAGTGAGGTGCAGAGTATGCCCAAAGTGTCTGAGGCTGACCTCAGACCCTTGGCAGGCTGAAGACCACAGGAGAAAGGCCTGGACCCTATGCTGACTAAAGAACATAAGAGGAGGGCCCGGGCCCTCTTCAAGCTAAAGACCACGGATGAAGGCCCTGGGCTACTACCCAGCTCTAATCTTTCCTAACCCGAGCAATTAAACTAAGATGAAACCAGGTGGCTAAGAGTCCAGCAATGTGTCAAAGGCTAACAGAAATCTTCCCTGAAAGAGTTAAAGCTATTATTATCTTAATACTATTAGAAAATGCCTAGTATGTTATGAAAATTAACAGTCGGCATAAGATAAGAGGAAAAAAATAGAACAAAGCAAACAAACAAAAAGCAAAAATAGGTAACAGAAACAGACCTACAAAAGCTCCAGGGTTAGAACAACCAGACAAACCTCAAAACAAATTAACCTTTTAAGAAATAATCAGTAAACTTCTCCTGAAAGACCAGGGACAAGTACTTAAGGTTCTGTGGGCCATAGGTATCTGTCACTACTAATTAGAGACCAATATTAGGAAACTATATTATTCAAAGTTACAGTTAAAAAAGCAAAAGAAAATACAATCAGATAAACAAAACACAACATTGAACTCAAAATCCCAAGGTACCTGCTACTCAAAATATAGCAAGATATTTTCACACCAAAAAAGAAAAGCTCTGTAACATAAAGCCCAACCAATACAGAATGAACATGAAAACACACATGTGGGCAAAATCAAATCTTATCTTATAAAACAAATCCCTTGTCCCTGGCACCTAAGTCTGAAAACAAAAGGGGGGTTAAGCAAGAAAGAGAGGAAAAGGAGGAGGAGGTGGCCAAAGGAGGGAGGAAGTGGGAAGGTTGGGGGCAGGAGCTAGCAAGAGAGGAAGGAGAGGACCGGAAGGGGGAAGAGAGAGAAGAGGGGGAAGAGAAAGAAAAGAGGGATAAGAGAGAGGAGGAAGAGGAAGAGGTAGCAGTCTTTTCTCAAGCTTCACTCACCCAAGTACCAAGTGGATAACAATTCAGGCTATGCTGATAAAACTCTGAAAATGTACAAAATAAGAATTCACTTTTCTTAACAGAATAATGATTAACAAGGATGGCACAAGCACTCGTGAGCCTCAGTGCTGTGGACAACATTCCGACATAGTGATTCACTCATTTAAAAACACTATGTAGCAGGACACAGAGGTACTGGAGGGGCTGGCAAGAGGATCATGATCACTCTTAGCTTCATAAAGTTCAAGGCCTGCCTCAATAACAAGATCCTGTCTTGAAAAATAAATGTGCGCATTCTTGTTGGTGAAGGCATAAAGATCATATGGGATCACAACTTCAGCAAAACTATGTTGCTGTATGTAAAAAGGTTATATAATTACACTCTAAAGCATATACCTGAAAGAAATTTTCTACATATTAAAAACAAAAATTCTAATAGGAAAGCAAAACACTGAAGCTTGAGGCTTAAAATGTCTACAGTTTTGAAAGGCCTGCTACAAAATTACATGCTGGACAACCCCAGCTTGGTCACTGTGAAGGAAATAAGACTGAATGTTCATGATCCTCTAACTGTCTCACAACATTAAAAGTGTCATGCGAGCCATTTTTGAATCATGTACATCTTGTAACTGCTAGGGCAACCATTAAAACTAAAAAAGCTACAACTGCAAAGCTAAAGGAGGAATAAGAGACTATGGTAGTGAGAAAAACTACCCAAACAAGTCAAGAAAGGGGAAGAGGGAAAAGAAATGTGCTGTCCTTGCACAAGACTTAAATACTTCCTTCTATTGCTCTTTTTTTGTTTGCCCCACCTCCTGTTAGACACCCAGACCTGGGTTTTTCACAATGTTTAGAACAGAAAACACATTCATTCAAGCACTAATCATGGATGTCCACTATGAGGAAGTGTGTCGCTGAAGATGATCTTAGGTTTTAGGAAGCTACAACCTAGTGTGAAAAGTCTAGCAAGAAAGCAAAAAATGAGGAGCACAGAATGAGGAAAAGGGAGGGGGGGGGCGTGCCTCTGAGCTGTTTCACTTAGACCCCAGTGACAAAATTATACCAGAAGTAATAGGAATGTGGCACTTCCTGATAAAATGTTGGTCAGAGAGGTCTCAAAGGCTTCCAAACATAGGCTTTTTCCACTGCTCTTGATTAAAAAACTGTCAATAAGACCTTATTACTGAAGATGAAACACATATGGATCATAGAACATGGGCAAAATAAATCAAGTAGAAGTGGCCTGAGAACTTCTTCTTTGCTGAATGCTTGCACAGTACCAAGGAATACTGTAGAAGCTACTGGGAGAGAGAAATAATCACAGGCCTTATCAACTCATGAGATCTTCAAGTTGCAATAAAAGTCACCATGGCAACAAGTGACCACCATGTAATAGTGGCATGAGTATCAATGAGACAACCAACAGTTTTTTGATTGAACTTAAGACCTGCTTGTCAGGATGGAACACATTCCTGTTATTGTTAACTAGAACAAGAATCTATAAAAGGGAAGGAATAGATCAATAGGGAAAAACAACCTACGAACCTATAGGTAGGAAGACAGTATACCAAACTGCTCAATACCCATCTATACCCATAGAGTTGAAGAACATTTAACATACTCAGCCTAGAAGTCTTCTTCTACAACAGAAGTAGAAGATCTGAGAGAATGCAGCCTAAAGAAGTAAAAGAGCAGTGTCGTGGACAGCAATGGCCAGCCATAACCCAGAGGGCCAGCCACAATGCAGAGTACCAGCCACCCAGCAGAGCTCACCCAGAATCAGGCCAATCTAATCTCTCCGTATCCTAAGGCTTTGGGAAGCTTGCAGAAGAGAGTGTGATAAAGATTATAAGAACCTAAAGATGGGAAAGATCACTGTTGGACAAGACATTCCATTCAAGGCAGGACTGATACATCTAGGAACTTACTGCAGTGAGACTTGTCCTTACCAGACCTACAGAATGACTGACATACCAACATGCCCCCATAGACTATCAAGGAACTCAAAAGAGATGGGAATATACAGTGGAAACCTTAAGGATTAAAGCCAGTAAAAAGAAAATGCCCCTATGAATGGATAGCCCTAAGAGAGGCAACTTGGTATGCCACAAGAGTCCTGAACCCCCAGAGAAGTAGACAAACCAGAGGGAACCCTGGGATCCATAGAAGCAGACAGGCAGGAGGGTGGGAGGGAATGGAATATATTGATGAAGGAAAGGGAGGAAATGGGAAGGAGGGAGGATGGAGGGAAGCAGGGATAAGTACTCAATATGCTTGTAAATCTAGAAAAATAAAATATTTTTTTAAAAAAGCAAAAAAAAAAAAAAAAATAAAGACTATAGTTTAGTGCTATTACCAGTAGGAGGGTGTCAGAGCAGCCAAGAGAAAAGTTGTGTGAAGAACAAAGTGAGCAACTAAATTGAATACTAGCCCCTCAAGTGGGCACTGTGACTCCACAGAATCTAGAATCACAGGAGACAAGCCTTGGGGCACACTCCTTACCTATGCTATGATAGCCTCGAGGCATGTCTGGCGGGGAAGGAGGAGCTTGATGAAGTTCAGATGACTAGGATGCTGATAGAAAAGATGGATGGGCAAGGGAAGTGAGCAGCCACAGCATTCACTGCTCTCAGCTGTGTTGCTTGACTGAGGGTGCATGTGGCCAGCTGCTTCGAGCTCCTGCCTCAAAGGGCTGTATCTTGAACTGTGAGTCAACGCAAATCCTTTTTCCTTTGCTTTGCCAGCATGTTTTATCACAGGAAAAGTTATAAAATAGCTGTAAAGAAGTATAATAAAGAATTTTTGGGGTAATGGAGAGCTGAGAAACCAGCTGTGGGCAGGGCTGGTAGCCTCTGTAGCTCTTTACATCTCCATGCTGTGAGCATGACCCTCACAGCACATGTGCCCAATCTGAATATCGAGGACAGGCAGGAGAGGACCTAGACAGAGTGCATATGGTATTGAGACAGTGAAAACCCCAAGACTGCAGAAACATCAAAGTTAGCTGACTTCAATGATATGAAACCTTCACACATAAGCAGAGAAGCTGCTTCCTAATGATGCAGATGAAGGACAGGTACACAAACCAACCCTCTTAGCACTGTGACAAGAAAAAAATTTGCTGGCAACAGTGAAGGAGACCACTGCTCTTCGTGTGGGGAGGCACATGTAATCACACTGGGGGGAGGGGAATGGGGGGGAAACACCAGGATTTCAAGCCTCGGCTACATGACAATTTTGCATCCAGTCTAGGCCACCTAACATCTTGTCTACAGAAAATTAAAACAAAGAAGTAAACAAACAAAAAAACCTGCAGAATATATCATAAGTTGTTTTGTAGTTTCCTTTAAAATCAGGTGCTATTAGCTACTGTGCAGGCTGCTTATTCCTTTAAAATTAAATGAGTACTTTTTCTAAAACAAACTAGTATCGTCCTTAAATTGAAGGTCAAAGGACACTGATGACATAAGAAACATTTGGAACTGTTAAGTTCTTACCAAAAATCTACCTATGTGGCTCTTATAAAACTTTAAGTAAATAAAAGGAATCCAGAAGACAAAAGTGAACAGAAAATGCAGAAACATTTAAATGATAATGAAATCATAAATAGCTTTTTTAAGAAGTCCTCTACTGAAACAAACTTTACAAGTTGCTATTAACTTTACTCAGAGCCAGATAAACACAATCCACAAATAAAAATGCACTGCTTGTAGGAGGCAATGTAATGGACACCCAAATATAGCCCAATGTCATATACCCCCAAAAGTTGTGAAGGTGCTGTTTTACAGAGAAAAGAGGTGTTTCTGATCTAATTAAGGAACCTGCTGATTCCTGGACTATAAGAGTGGGCATCACATGATTACAACGGTCTCTGTAAATGGCAAAGGGGAGAGAAGACAGCAAAGTCAGGACCCTGGGAACATCATAGAAGAAAGCCAGCTGAGGCGGACTTCAGAAGTATGATCATCAGGGCTAAAGGATGATTCATCTGTGTTGGCTGGAGTCACACAGCCACACAGTTGAAGTCATCTGTTCAGCAGCAATCAGCACATTGCTACCTCCCAGCTTAATGCAGCGAAATAACTGAGGATGCAGCACCCAGGCGTACACATCACATATACTTGAGTACCAGCTTCAACCCTGTTTTCTCCTGCTCAGAACCTTCTCATGAAGACAGAGCAGCTGGAAATATCATTAATGCAAAGTGAAAGGAAGTTAAAAATCCACAATTACCTCTGTTAATACTGTCTGTATACCAAATAATCTCAGTCCAAGGAAACAATAGAAATCAAGAGCACCACTTAAATTCCTACATAGCTTCACAGATGATAGTTGTTTATGTTATAGGTTAAAAATGATCAAACATTTTATAACTCAACTTCCAAAGGTTTTTTTATGCTTCATACAATAAAATATACTTAAACCTTGAAAGGGAAGTCCTGACATACAAACGAACTCTGAAGATGTGTTATGTGAAACACGTGTTGTCAGGCTCAGTCCCATGAGGTACCTAGCATAGTCAAGTTCAGTCAGTAGTTGGGAGTAGGGGGATGGAATTACCATTAACTGGGTATGGAATCTCATTTTTAGAACTGGAAAGTATTGTGGAGATGAGTAATGGTAGAGTTCAAAATAACTGAAATAATATATATATGTGAGGTTTATTACAGTTAATTAAAATGTTTGAGGATATATATGCAGATCACTGAGTACTGTGTACATATATGTACACCTGTACATGTCTGTTGATGCATCCGCAAAGGCAAGAAATGGACAGCTGGAGTCCTGCTCACGATATCACTTTTCATTTCATTACTTTGAAACAGGGTCTCTTACTAAACCCAGAACTAGAATGGCAACCAGCTATCTGCAGTGATCTCCTCTCTACTGCCCACTGGGATCCCAAGCACGTATAGCACTTCCAGCTTTTGATGTGGGCACTAGGATGATTCTTAGTACTCTGCTCAATACTGGGCTGACAGTTTCCAGAAAAATGGTAGCCATGCGCTATTATCAGGGCACTGTGTAGAGGTTGAGCCAGAAGCAGCATCTGATAAGTCATAGGCTGAGATCCTGCTTCAGACATAGGCAAGAGCTATATAATAAAACCCAACATGCTTGTCGTCTGATACAGAGAAGACCAGCATAGCCCTGTGCAAGACAACATGCAAATCTATAAAGTATTCCATAGTTAAAAAAGAAAAAGAAAGCCAAAACACTTTATTTGTTTGTTTACAATATTTACTTGTATAAATTTAGATCACAGAGAACTGTAATGGAATGAATTCAATAATCATTTTGATTTTTTTTATACATTAGCAGTCTAAACAAAATATTTATTAACAAGAGCACATATTAACCTGACTTATTTTTATTTTTGAGAAAGAGAGAGGAAGGGAAAGAGGAAGGAAGAGATCAAAAAATATGTTTTTAGAAGATGGCTCTCTTTCTCTCCATAATGCAGGACTCTAGAGAGCAAACTCAGGTCATCAGGTTTGCATGAGGCATCTTAACCCACTGAACATCTCATTGAAAAGAGCAATTTTTTTTTTATTTCCAAGCAAATTATTCCAATCTTGCTATCTGTATAGACTTGACACAGCTCCATGTGGGGATGTAAGCTTTGTGTTCCAAACCTACACAATGCACTAAATCACACATCTTCCCTACATTTCAAAGAAAACATTTTTTGAAAAGTAGGCCACAGCACTGTGACCTTTCTTGGTTTTATGTTATGTTGTTGAACTGTGACCCGCCTTAGTTTCATATTCTGCTGCTATAAATAATACTTGACCCTATTCAAGTTGAAATCTTCCAGGGAAACAAGGCATCTTTATTCTGGTTCATGATGTCAGGTTACAGACAACCATGGCTGAAGAGTGAAGACAGCATCAGGAGAGTGGACTGAGACAATAGCTCTGCCTAAAGGCTCAGTTCTCAACTGTCAAGTTGATATCTAAAACATACTGACATGATATTAACTGGGGAAAAGTAAAGCGAATTCTAGAATCTTTGTGCAGGGATATTTTGTTTTAAGTCTAGTTTTGTGGTATGTGTGTGTATGTGATTTGTACACATATATGTACATGTGTACATGTCTGTTGATGCATCCACAAAGGCAAGAAATGGACAGCTGAAGTCCTGCTCATGATATCACATTCCATCTTATTACTTTGAGACAGGGTCTCGGGGCTGGAGAGGTGGCTCAGGGGCTAAGCCTCTGCCTTGCAGACAGAAGGTCCTGAGTTCGGATCCTACACCCCACGTATAGACGGTGGTGGAAACAGGAGCAGCCTGCGTTTCTGGTCCAGGTGGGGCAGAGCCTGTGAATCCCGGGGCGGTCCATGGTGGTTCCCAAGTTCGCCCGTGGTTCTACACATACATACACGCACAACTGAATAAATAATAATAAAAAAAAGAGAGACAGGGTCTCTTACTAAACCCAGAACTAGAATGGCAACCAGCTATCTGCAGTGATCTCTCTGCTGCCCACTGAGATACCAAGCACGTACAGCACCTCTAGTTTTTGATGTGGGCACTAAGATGATTCTTAGGCTCTCATGATTGTGCAGAGCCATCTCTCCACCCCTTTGGGAAAACTTCAGATACTATCCAATCCAAATGCTAGGAATTTCTCCAAAAATATTCCCCAACATCTGACAAGCAGGTTGGACTCTGCTAACATAAATATCATGGTTGACCTTGGTTCTGAGACAGGAGAGATCTGGCGGGGAAGAAGAGGGAGAGCTGACGGGGGAGAAAGGGACAATATACCAAAGAGAAGGGGGCTGGCCAGCAGGGGAGGAGGAGAGCAGGAAAGGGAGGCAGCATTTACTCACCAGGTCTTTCCCTGCTGTCATTTCCCAGGGACATAGGCCTCTTCAGGCTTTATCTGTCTATACACCAAAGCTGGCCAGAGTCCATGAGAAACACTATAACAGAACTCAGGCTTCTAATCCATGACACCTGCATTCCCAGGGTCTAGAGGTTACAAAACTGTACATACAGACACCAACAATCCAAATCAACTGTCAGGATATAGGACAAGAGGCAAGACAGCAGTTCTGAGCTCTTCGTCACGAAGGCAGGTCCACTGTAGTTGTGCAGCAGAGACACATCCTATTCCAACAGCCATCGGAAGATAAGAATAAGGAAAAAGAGAACTAACACCCCAGAAAGTAGTCTGCGTGAGAGCGGAGAGTTGGTGGATGTGTGCATATGTCTGTGTTTGCATCCATGTGTCTATCTGTGGAATCCTGTGGCATGTAACCACACAGACTAGTGGGAACCAGAGGGCAATCTCAGGTTCATCCCTAAAATACCATCCACCTCTTCTGAGACAGGGGCTTTCATTGGCCTGGCCAGAGAGGTCAAGGAATCTTCCTGTTTCTGCCTCCCCAAGAGTTAGAATTGTAAGCATGTGCCTCCTCACAAGACTTATTAATGTGGGTGCCAGGGAATGAACTCAGGTCCTCAAATCCTCATGCTTGCAAGGCAAATATTTTGCCAAGTGAATCAACCTATAGAACTTTCCCCACTCCCGAATGCAGGCTCATACAACCACTCTAGTGAGCCATCTGGAGATTCTTAAAGAAATTAAAGACTGAAATGCCATATGACCCTGCTAATCCACTTTTGGGAATAACCCCACATACAGAAAAAATTCACCTCGATAGCACAAGTACAACCATGTTCATAGCAGCACTGTTTACAATAGCAAAGTCATGTAATCAACCCAAATGTCCAACAGTTGACGAGTAGATAAGGAAAATGTGGTACATCTATACAATGGAGTACTACTCAGCCATCAAAAATGATGAATTACTGGAATTTGCCAGGAAATGGATGTCATTAGAAACAATTATATTAAGTGAAGTATCCCAGACCCAGAAAATTAAGCGCCATATGTACTCCCTAATAGGTGGCTCCTAGTACCAAACCCATCCAGCCCACCTTGAAACACTCAAAGATAAATCTCTGTAATACCCACAGTAATTGCAAGGATTATGAACAGGAGGGATGGGATAGGAGGGCCACACCAGAAACAAGGAGAGAGGGGACTATGTTACAGCAGAGAAAATAGGCCTCCATCAAGGACTGCAAGTAAGTAATGAGACACCTGGTTAAGTTCACAGACTTTTGTTCCTGATCATTTACAACTGAGGGGGTATGATCTCACCAGAAGGGGAGGGCATATAGTCTGGCAGATAAAAAGTAACCATTTTGCAAATGGGTGATTGACCCCTCCTTCTCTGCGGTTTCCTACTTTTATTACATCTACCTTTGAATATACTCTATAACAAGACTCTAGTCTAACAGCCTTTTATCTCTGGCCAGGGGGTGACATACAATACCCATCAGAATGGAGTGAAGGGCATTGCAGGAGCAGCAAAACTGCAAAAGAAAATCAACAAACCATAATCCAGAACTTCAGAGACTCTATATCAACCACCTAGAACTAGGCCAACCTAATCTCTCCCCATCCTGAAGCTCAGGGAAATTCGCGGAAGAGGGGGCGGTAAGATTGTAAGAGCACAAGGTTGGGAGGAGCAATGATATGCAAGATACTCCACACAAGTTAGGGCCGAAGCAATCATAATTGGACTTTGCATGCCCTGCACAATGTCCAACACACTATTGACCCCACAAAGTCTACCATTTGCTAAAGGCACCAAGATCCTTGGAAGCAAGGGATTGACAGCCACAGTAGTGTTCCTATGCTTAAGGGGAACACAGGAAAGGGTTCAGGGAAATGCCACTGGGTCCTTGTATATCATCGGAAAGGAGGGTCCAGAAGAGAGTTAGGCATACACATTAAAGGATTCTCTGGGGATTGGGAGGGGGGGAGGCACTGGGGAATGAGGAGGGAGGGGTGAGGGGAGGGGGAGCAGAGGGGGCCGGGGGGAGGAGGAGGGAGGGAGGGAACCAGTGTACCTATTAAGTTTGTATGAGCATAAATAATAATAAAAAATGTTAAAAAAAAAAGAACTTTCCGCACTCCCAATACTCCTCCACCCCCTGACTTTTAATGCTGTCTCAGAATGCATACTGAAGCACTTGCCTCTGGGATGCCCTCCACTCTGCAGAGGATGACACTGATGTTACCTGGTGAAAGAAAAGGATCTAAGATCTTGTAACTCACACATCCAGAAGGTGGTCCTGGATTCCAACCTGGGCTCAATGAGCCCTGATTCTCGGATCTTTCCATATTAAAATTTAGATTGCACATTTATAAAACCCACCTGCTTTCTTCCTACTGTCTTGTGCTTGTCTTGTGTCTTAGCACACAGCAAGTGCTAAGACACATGATATGAGAAAGCTACCCTATAAGGTGCTTATTTAAGACAATAAATGCTGAAAATAGTAATAAAACAAAGAGTTACAGAGAAACAACATATTACCAAAACCAGGTTTTCTTAAACTTTTTATTAAAGTTGGGGGGACACATACATGTCCATGTGCACATGTGCATGCTGATGCATGTGCACATGGCTGACACCGGCACTCTCTTCAGTCGCCCTCCACCTTCTTCCTTGACTTCATCAATGCAGCCAGGCTGACTGGGAAATGAGCTACGAGCACTGAGGTCACTCACAGGGTCAACCAGGCTTAAGCAAGAGTGCTGAGGATCAAAGCCAGATCTTTATACTTGTCCAGCAAGCATCTGACCATCGCACTTATCTTCTTTGTCCCTATTTATTCAATTTTTCCAATAATTTTTTTAAAAATCAGTTATTAGACTGAAAGGTAATTCAGATGTGATTTCAGTTTGTGGAAGCTGTGCGTTCTATTAAGGAGCTGTGGCGATAACTGATAATGGTTTATTAAATATTATTTATCAAACATGCAGTGAGTAACCTGGTACAGTCACCAAAGCGGCTTCTAAAATAGCCTGTATCAGTGTGACTCCAAAGTCCAGGCAGAGATACACCAGGTCAGCTCATTACCAGGCCCATGTGCATAGACCATAATCTGTCCTGTGATTAAGTCAGACACTTGGAGACATGACATTCCTACTCTTACAAGTTCTGCTGTGCTGAATAGCCTTCATCAATATCTCTGCGTTCCTGCTTTCGCTGGAACTTGATTGATCCTTGACTGACTTGTGTTCAGCAGCACCTGAATCCAGGCTGTGACAGGTTTTAAATACCCAGGTACAGAACGGTGATGTGGGCCTTGGGAGATGGTTTAGTGGGTAAAGCACTTCCCACACACCTCCCTTCTGCTGCATCCCCAATATCAGTCTCTAATAGGATCTCTCAACCCACCTAAGTGTGGTATGATCGGGAATCCGGCCCCCTTTCATATGGACAGCAGGCAGCTACAATTCTTACAGCATGCTAACAATTAGCTGAATCCTCTATATATCTGAACACAGCAAAGTGCAACGGATCTTTAAATTTTTGAAATACTACCTTGTATTTAATTTGCTATCAGTGAAACCCCCCCTCAGCCTGCCAGTTCATTTTCAGATATTTGCTACATTGAGTCAGGACAGTCCACTTTTAAATAACTGATTTTCTGAATTTAAAGGTAGGCCTTTACTCTTTCCTTCAATTTGACAAAATTATACATATATTACTTACATATTTATATATAATACACATATATTTAAAAAATAGTTTTTAATCATTTTAACCATCTTCTTTGTCATCTAACCCTCCCAAGTTTCTGTTATAAAAAATTTAATAAGCTTACCTTTTTATTTTTGTATAATTCAGAAGTAAAAAAAAAAAAACTCCACTAAAAGAAAAAAACTAAGTAATACAGAAGCATAATTTGTTTTTAGAAATGGTATCTGTAAAGAGCTACCTAATGACTGACAAGTATCTCAATGTAATTTTCTAAGCACAATATAACCTTAACGAGACAAGGCTTCTCATTCACATAAACCCAGGTAAAATTGGATGTCTTTTAGAGGACAAAATGCTTTAATGAACACTAATGAAACCAAAATATACACTGCCCCAAAACGTGTTTCTAACACATCCACTTACTAGTAGTATATACAGACCTTCTCTCTGCCTTGCACAAACAACACAGGAATGTAGGAGCTACAGAAGCCCAGCTGCAAGGCACCTGCCAGCCTGATTCAGCCACACATGCAGCTCACACATGACAACACATTGATTTTACTTCTACTTCCATGCAGACATCTACGTAAAGAAATCCATTAGGCAGACAATTCTTATCTCTATTGACTGACAGAATGACAACTGAATACTTTTCACCTTCCAACATGACTGACAGTTAGACATTTAAACAAGTCTTCAGGATGCAATCATAGCATGAAACACTTTCAATTATCTGAATCAAACAAATCCATGATCCTACTGGCTGAATGCATTTTTTTGTCTACTGCTATGCCTGACTTGGTTTACACTATTATTTGGATAATTTTGTTCTTCTTACAAGAATGTTTTTCTCAAAGAATAAATTCATTTTATAAGTGGTGATTTATATTTTAAATGTTAGGGTTTCTATAAACACTTAAAACATGAATAAATATACAGTCTAATCGAAATCTACTCACTTCCTCCTCCGTCATAAAACTTCCCAAGCTTCCTGCTGTGCTCTGCCAGCATCTCAGAGCACAGACAAGCTCTTGCACAAGAATGGACATTATGACATGAACATTTCATGATGAAAGTGGTGGAATAAATGTAAACTCGTTAGCAAGCACAGATCTCCTAGTTTAGATCCCGATATTCTTGGCTTTAGACTTCATCTTTTCACTAGGAAGATGGGCAAACATAGCAAGTTAAAGCACTTCCCCAGTTGCAATGTGAGTGAATGTATATTATTATTTTTAACAAAAAAAAAAAAAAAAGACATGTGAAGTAAACAGCAAAGGGTTTGAAAAGTTCATGAAAGAAAAGGAACAGAAACAACAAGTGTTCTGACTGCAGATACTTCAGGGCTCGGCAGGCTGCTTTTCTTAGTTCATGATGCTGGGAAATTACCATACTCATGCTGGAAACACAGATGCTGCCTACCTGACCCACTGGATGCCCCCACTCTCCCAGCCAGCTGCAGCTGCACTGCCAGGAAGAAGGCTCCAAACTAAGGACATAAGGAATGAAGGTCTTCCAATTAAATAGCCAAATCAACATGGCCAAAGCGTCAGAAGCAAAACTTCATTTGAGATGTTAAAAAAAAAAAACAAAACCTAAAACAAAAACACAAGCTTCACACGCTTTCGTTAAGTGTTTCCCTTGGCAAAAATGGCATACACAGCTTTGGAAGCCTATGAAGCTTCTGTCTAAAATGGCTTTTGTTTGTGACAAATTAACCAGAAAAAAATGATAACTTTTAAAATTTATTCCAACTTCTCAGATAAACAGCATGAACACTGTGTGTTTGAGAAAAGCAATGTAAAAAAGGAGAACTACTTCAAATGTAAACAGATAGAGTCAATATTAAAAACTGTATTTTCACTGAGATCATGTTTGACATTTCTTTTAAAATATGAAAACCAAGAAATGGCCTTTTAAAAATAACGAGTTTGGGGAAACATATAAGAAAGAATAGCAACAATATAGACCACTGTGTTGAGTACACATTTCTAATTAGTGTATTAAAGTCTTGGCCTTCCTGCCCAGAGTCGGGTTCCTAAGCTTAGAGCCTTTCAGAAGTCAATACTATTTGAAGGTGCCAATACAGAATTTACTGTGTGCACAACATAAAATGACTCTGTGTGAAAGACTGGCTGTTGCAAGCTACATAGCAAATTGATTTTCTGAAAAGGAATGCTGCCTGTGTTTAACCTAACAGCGTAACCCTGTTGTAAGACATGGAAAAGAATCATGCATATTGATTTCTTTATTACAATTCTTCTTGTGATCAGTAAACACTCACAAAACAATCTATCTCAAAGAAAATCATTTCGTAAAGAATTCACTAGGTTCAAGCTAGATTTTCATGCAAATTCCACAGCATCAGCTTTTAACAGATAAGAGAATGAGGCACTGGATTCCTTAACGTTGAGTTGCCTTTTTCCAAGTTCTTATGATGATACATACTTTTTATTATTTGTTGTTTGTCAAGTCTGCACTAGCAATATGCACCATCATAATAATTATAGGAAAATTAAGTTCCTTAAATGGATTTATGATTTTAATATTTCAAAATAAAACAGATTATAAAAAAGACTCATTGTTGTTTCAAAATTACTTCTTGAAAATTTTTACTAATGTACCTGTGATATTTCCTAACATGCCTACTATTTCTGAAAGAACACACGAACACTTACATTTGACTGACGACAGAGACAAACTTAAAACGCAACCACAACTGATATGAATTTTGTACTGCTTTCTTTGAGAACAATTAAACTTATAAGTCTGTTAAGTATAGTTTCTAGAATCAATGTGAGCAATTAAAAAGAGGGTGAAAGAACTGTTTTGTGAGGTGTAATTACTATAAGGTCACTGGATATTATTTGGAGTCAGTTTGGTTTATCACATTATGACATGACAGGACGTGAGGCAAAAATTATAAATTCCTTCCCTAAATCTGTCCTTTTCTGATCTAGATGGATGAAGAATAATTAACTCTTAATTATTCAGATGACTTCAAGGCAGCTTTAGGATTCAGCAAAGACTGCAGTCATTGTACGCACAGCAAGCAGTCTCCCATCATTTATCAAATCTTGCAACTTGACCAATGATGAATAAAACAATCTATGTTTACCCACAGCCCTAACTGCTACCTTAGAGGTTGTTAAGCAGCAAATTCCCTTTAAACTCTACCATATGCAAATCACCAGATGCAATTTGCATTTTAAAGTATTTAACTCTCCATATTTATTGGGTTTTGAGGCCATGCTGATCATTGATTTATGTGCTTCCGGCAATCATATTTCCATATTTGTATGATTCTGATGACAGTAATAATTCAAATATGCAGAAAGTTGTTCTTTGAACAATATCTTTAATTACGTCCTCAAAGCATCATTGTTTTGCACTATGTCCTGACAAAAAGGATTTGGAATGGGAAATGGCATGATAATCCCAAACACATAGCTCTGTGTGGTATCAACCCACTCAGAGACCCAGGAGCTCAGGAAACCTGTACTTAAATACTTTTATTGATAGTGACACACTTTCATGGTAAATTCAGTCACAGTTCATAACATTTTTGCTCAAAGAACAAAATCTGCCCCATGTGCTTTGCTGCTAACTCAAAAAGTTTGCTGTGGCATCTTTTCATTGAAGTCATCCCAAATGATGTGCTCTTGAATGAGAGCTATCAAGGACAAGAGCCATGAGGGCCATCAAGTGTTTTCTCTGTTGTTTGCCAAGTCCAGCCATGGACTATTCTGTAACTATTGTCAGGATAATTTAAAGTTGATCCTACAATTCAACTATATAATTTTTTCAATAAATATTTAGATATTTTAAGTAAATAAAATAAGTGTCAACAATTACAAAATTAAAGATACACTCCTTTTTCCATTCCACGACTCATCAGTTTCAGGAACTCCTATTTTTTAAGTATATTTTGTGAAGAGCAACAGCCTATAAAATGTGTAACCAAATGCAATTATGAAAGCAAGTTTGTCTTACTAACACAAAAGAATTTAATGATAGAGAGGAAGCCATTGAAATCCTATCTTCAAAAAAAAAAAAGTAATAAGTGCAGTGATACATTTACATAATGTGAAGTCAGAATTTCAGCCCAGAACTCCAGCACCAAATTCTTGTTCCAGCTATTTCACTCACCCAGACTTTTTTAGGTAACAAGAGAATAAAATGGGGGCTACTGACTCGCTCACTCACACCTCTCCCTGGTGAATGCAGGCAAGGGGAAATGCATACTGTGAGCAAAATATGTTCAGAGCAAAGAACACATGCATGCAGGGTGCTTAAACTGCTACATAAATTCACATTAATAGTTGTTCCTTAGAGGAAGCAAAATATTTATTTATAGATACTTCAACCACATTTAGAGACTATGTAGGTGAATAAACATCTGCCTGTTTCTAGAAGAACACTTCAAGCAGATTACTCATATCACATAGACTTGGCTACTTTTACTATTTTTTTTTTCACCAGAAGATACAACTTGGGAATATTCAGTCTTGAAGTTGGTCTAATTTAAACAAAATCAGGTCAAAATAAGCTATTTCTACCCAAATCACTTTGATCATCACATTTCGTTTTGTTAAAACTTAATTTTAAATTCAATTCAATATCCACCTAGGCAGCAACAGTTTCTAAGAGTCCCCCACTTATTACACTGTAAAATCTTCACATTTTCTAAACATGTTAATAAAATTTAGGAAAATATATCACATTTAACATAAAATTAAGAAATAATAATAAAGAAAAAATCACTGCTCATATTGCAGTGTGCAGCTGTGATGGAGCTAAATTTACAGTAACACTTCACAAGTCACACAGAGGTGAGTGAGAAACAAGAAAGCAGGGGAAGAGAAAGAAGAAAGATGGAAGTAAAAGAAGGAATTAGGAAGTAGAGTCCAAAAGGAGAGGAGCAAGAGAAACTGGGAAGAGAAATTCCAAGGGAGACTCCTTGCCTCCCCCTAGTGGTCACCAGGTGACCGCAGGGCAGACTTTCCCGGTGGGTGACAATTTTCAGAATTATGGAAAGAAGCCCAATGCCACAGTCCTGCCTCAGTGATACACGAAGTGACTGAAGCAAAGCTGAGAAAAGGAAGTCAAGAACCAGTGTAAATGAACGGTTCAGAGTGGGCTAGTGGTCTCCCAGCTCTTCCATACAGCTGAGCATGCACCACTGCAGAGCCGAATGGCGCAGGAGAGCCCTGCACTGATACGAGGCACTGCAGTCAAGGACCACACTGGCCAAAAGGTTGTCCTATTATAGAGCCTCAGGCTCATGGCAGTTTCCCTTCTCACTCTCTCTTTTTCCCTCCACATAATGTGGGGACAAAAAGAAACACACAGAAATACATTTACATTAGGCTACTGATATTTTAAAACAAAACAAAAAGAAAAAGAAAAAAAAAAAAAAACAATGGTGAAACAGACCTGACTTTAGTCAACGGAAGACTATCAAGTGAATTACAAGCAGCAACAGAATTTCCCCTTGCTAAAATTTATTTCACATAATTACATGGAAAAGATTACCACCAGTTTTACAGTTTTTACAGGCTCAACCAGAGCAGGAAAGTCTGCTCTCCATACAGATGCTAACAACTGAGAAAATAAAACAAGCAAATAGGAAGTATACATTTTCTCAAGAGCCTAGTACAAGAAAAGGACATTTACAAACCTGACAGCAACATGCAACTCCTTGGAGGCAACTTGGACACAATGAAAAGGAACATACAAAACAGCAAAGGCTTCAGTGTATTTAAATCATCAATCTAAGGAGTTAATTATACAAATGGCAAGAGATCTAAAAGCTGTCTCTTCTTAGATAAACATCAAAGTATGACTCTTACATCTAACGATATAAATGTAAGTGTAAAACTCATACTGTCCATAAATAATCTAGACATCACTCAAAAACCTATCTTTGTTATCTACTCTCTGCTTCCTTTCCTATGGTCACTAGGTGCTGCCTACTACCCCTTAGCCCTAACTGCCCCAGACAATAAACCTGGGGTCTCCACAGTGCTCTGGCTCCCTTCCAGGGGCATCTGGAGGTCTCCATGGTTTAAAAGAAAGAGCACACTGGAGATGCCCAAGTTCTTGAGGCCAGAGGGGATAGAACAAATACTGTTTGCATTATTAAAGCCTCTGTTTCTTGATCCTTTGACCTTAAATTGCATAATCTCAGGGTGGGGCCAGATCACCCTTAAGGTCTTCAGCAAAGAGAGGATTATTCTTGTATGTATTCAAATATAAGTTCACCAGTGAGCAGTAGCATACATTTTCCCAAAAAATGAAAAATTGTTCACATTCCTATAAAACTTGATTATAAATGTTCCCAACCAACGTGTGAATGAAATTTCTCCAAATTATTACAATCACGGTCCATTTCTAAATCTGCTTTGATTAAAATAATAGCTATAAATGCCAGCAATAAGATATACAAAAATTAATTCATTTGTCTTCAAAGAAAATTCTAAAGTTTATGTACAAACTCTAAATGTAGCAGCAAAATTCTAGACCTGAGAATCATTATTAAAATTTGTATGGCTGAGTGGAACCCAATTAATATTAATTTAAACAACTATAATCAACTAAATAAATTGGCAACTGGTTGAAAGGGGGCCTAAATTACAGTCTACAGCATCACACGAAGCTGACATTTCCATCTCCAAAATAAGAAGCAATCTAAACCTTGAAGTGTTTGATTTAGCTAATACCTGCAGGACATAAAAATCACACCTTTTTTACATATATGTGTGTATATATGCCCACACAGGCATGCCCATAAACAAAGAAAAACAAATATTCGTTTAAAAAAAGAAGACAGAAAAATCATACAGTGATAGCACACCTGGACTTTTTCAAATTTTTGGTTTCACCAAACACACAAGCACAATTAATTCGAGATTCTTTACTAAGCTATCATGCACAGTATGTACAGAAGTGTGATGCGACTCGGTGCTATGGTTACAAGCTGGTCCTATATTCTGGGAAAAGACATGTCTGTAAAGCCTGTAAAGCAAATATTAAACACCCCATAAATGAATATATGTTACTGTAATTTACAAGTTTATATTTGTATTACATCCTAAAATATCTAGGTACGGATCCATATTAATAAAAATTATACATATGTACATGCATATTTAATGCAAATATAATTACACAGCACTTCAGAACCAAAAATTATCCAAAGCAAGTGCTAAAACTTCGATTTAAAAGCAAAAATACATAAAACCAAATGAATGAATTTCAGGAAATAATGTAAAGGATTTATAAGGAATACGTAAAAATCTTTATATTAAAGTGAGAACTACATAACACAGAACTCTGAAAAGTAATTTGGCATGAAACAAAATAATTTCAAGCCTAAATATTAATTATAGAGGGAAAAATGAAAATACCACTTTTCAGTCATTTTTAAAGATGTTCATTAAAAATTCGCAATGCCAGGTGACAAAGTACATGAAGTAAGAACATGCACAGGGCCGCTCAATTATACCAATTCAACCATCCTCCTCTGATTTAGTTACTGTAAGAAATCTATCATAAGTTCGGTTTTGTAGTGAACTGTAGCCATCTACTGGAAATGAACAGTTAAAGCAAATGTTAATATGTTTCTCACAAGGAACCAGTAATTTTTATGGCTAATGCAGTGAACCAGAAAAATAAACAATTTTACACATGAAATGAAGTTTGCTACATCACTCTTAAAATCTTAGATGCATAAAGATATTTGGCTTTGTCACTGAAAGCGGATCTCTTTTGGTAAGGGGCTTTGTTTTGTTTACA